>CAUYRT010065592.1:0-26611 GCA_963574885.1 Lepilemur ruficaudatus
AAAGGTGCAGCTGGTAAAAAGTCATAGGATATGATATAGGAGGGCAGCTGGCGTCTTCAAGGATCTGTTATGAGGCTAGTGCGACAAAAATAGTATGAGCGATAGAAAGAGTAGTAGTATATGAGTTCCAGGAAGTGAGAGTTGGCCAAATCTGTTTAAGCACTTTGATTTTTATTCAGAGTTTGAATGAAGCATAGGGTTATTTGTAAAATAGTCATTTCTACTTTAAAGGGTCACTGTGGATGCTGTGGTGAGAATAACTGAAGGAGAAAAAGAAAAAAGGAGTGACCAGCTGTGAGGTAATGGCAATAATACAGGCAAGAGATTAACAGGAGCTTGGAGCAGGCTGAAGCCGTTGAAAAGGTAATAGCTGGTAAGATTCTGTGAAAATATCTACAAGATTTGTGGAGAGATGGCACGGTATAGGAAAGAAAGGAGTCAGCGATGATTCTAATATCTGGCCTAAGAAACTAGAAAGATTGTATTTTGCTTAACTGAGCTGGGGAACACTGTGGGAGGGGAAGAAATTGTAAGAAAGATGAGAAGCTGACTTTTAGACATGCTGAGTTATGTATTGAAATGGATGTCGAGTAGGGAGAAAGATGTATTAGTGGCACATAGGGAAAATGTCAGAGCAATAGAGATCAATTGGACAATCATCAATTTTGGAGAAGAGTAAAAGCCACTAGAAGTGGTAAAATCAACAGTAGAGTCAGAATACATTGAGGAGAGCTTGGTAGGCTGTTGCCTGGAACACTTGGGTATATAAGGTCAGGAATGTGAGCAAGACTGACCATGAAGAAAACGTTTCAAATGAAGAAAATGATTAACAGTACCAATTTTTTTTCCTTTCACTTGTATGCATCTCTAAAATGGATAGGAATTAACCTTCACATATTGTTAAAAAGTAATCATTAATGCATTCCTCCTAATTTCAAAAGAGTCCACATATTTACTTATTGTCAAAACAAGATGAAATATATTTTTACTATTGGTGTATTTTTCTTGATCAGAAAATTTTGGACTTCCAAATGTCAGGACCCAGTCTGAAATGTCAATTCTTGGTGCGCTCATGGCTGAAGAATGACCAGACACACAACCAGACAGGCAAGCATGAAAATGAGGTTTTTGAGAAGAGAAAGATAAAATGATAGAGCAAGAACAAGACATAGATTTCCATAGCCAGATACATATGCCACAGGTAACAAGCAGACCCTCTGTGGTAGCAAAAAGAGAGAGAGATCTTGGTTATGGTCTGGGTCTTGTTTTTTTTTTTTTTTTTTAGACAAGAGTCTCACTCTGTTGCCTGGGCTAGAGTGAGTGCCATGGTGCCAGCCTAGCTCACAGCAACCTCAAACTCCTGGGCTCAAGCAATCCTTCTGCCTCAGCCTCTCAAATAGCTGGGACTATAGGCATGAGCCACCATGCCAGGCTAATTTTTTCTATATATTTTTACTTGGCCAATTAATTTCTTTCTCCTTATAGCAGAGAGGGGGTCTCGCTCTTGCTCAGGCTGGTTTCGAACTCCTGACCTTGAGCGATTTGCCCACCTCAGCCTCCCAGAGTGCTAGGATTACAGGCGTGAGCCACCGCGCTTGGCCCAACTCAAATCCTATTTTAATGTTTGTTGTTTGAATAGGTTTGTAGTAAATCTATTTTAATTATCATTCATTAGCATTTATGTTGCTTTTGGATTTTGAACATGCTTTATTTTTCTTTTGATTTGGGATTAAAATATGGATTTTAGATAATTATATTTGAATAGTAATGTTTGATAATTGGTGGGGAAAATGTATTTTTCCTAAAGAATTATTTTTTTAATTAAATATATACTCAATTCATAGTTTAATTGCAACTTCTATATGACAGTGAAAAGGAATAATTTCAGAAAAATCATATTTAAAATATATATTATATATTTAATTATACCCACAAAATATAAATATTACTACAAGTTTCAAAAAAATAAAGACAATTTCTTTCTGATTACCATTTTTGTTGCCAATCTCCACACTAGCTGTTCCTACCATTGTTGTTTGGGAGTAGATTCTTCTGGTATATTTTCTAAGCATTTTTTTATATAAATCATGGATGTGCAAGTGATATACAAGAACTTAGACATATAGAGCCACACAGCATAATAATATTAAAAGCTAAGATCATTCAAATGGTCATGAATACTTTTTGGCTATCACATTTGACATGACTTTCTTGTTCAGGAAAATTTTATTCTTGGTGAAAACCTGCCCTGTTACTAACAAGCCTACTTTTTGTACTTGCCAATCTCCGGCGTCTTAGTTGTGAATCTACAAGAACAAGTTCATAGGGAATAGGGTTACAAGAAATTTGTCTTTAAAATAGCTCCATGGGCCAGGGTGTTTAGGAGGTCTTCTCAGATCAGCATCACTACAGGACACACTTTGCCTGAATTTCATATCAAAAACTTGTTAGAGCTTTCTTCAATCTTATCTTGTTTTGTCACTGGAAGTGTGGTTCTGTGAGAGATTTATCCTTCAGGCTTTCCATCTCCTGGGGCTCACAGATTATTTTATTTGGATTTAAGACAACCGGATATTTGTTTGGGAGCTCAAAACATGGTATGCAGGAACAAAACTCTGAGCCAACTATAGTCAAACCACTCAGAGGTTTGACTGAGTCTAAATATGCATGTCCTGTGGGCTACGCTTGTGTTCATTATACATATTTACATTATAAACCACATGTGTTTATGTATCTTTCTTTATGTCATAATTTCACCAAAGGTAATTTTAATTCCTAATGACTACTTTGAGATATTTTTGATATAGACTTTTTCTTACCCATTTACCCATTCAGAAGACATTTTAGAATAAACAGGAAACGAAATTTTAAATGGTCCTTGTATTGCCTTGGTATGAAGGAGGTTCCAAAGAAAATGCAGCTTCCAGAATCGCTTTCTTAAGAGATACATTGACCAAAACAAATTACAAATGTGAAAAACTTGACCCAATAACCTTTATCTTACCATTCCTCTCCTCCTATCCTGTGCTGCTTTATGTTCCTCTCCTTCTCTTCTTTTTGACTTGCTTCCATTCCCTCCTGGCAGCCAGAAAACCCAGAGTCGCAATTATCTGTTGAAATAAAATCACATCAGAATAGGAAAAGCCCCTCATAAATGATTTGCCTCAACTGAGAGCTCTTATGAAAACTTCCAAAGCCCAAAGAAGACAAAAATTGAGAGGTATTTAGGATTGTTCTAGGAAGATAATTTTAGGTTTTCCAATACTGTATCGATTAGCTTGTATATTAGTAGGGACAACAGATGCAAAGAATTAACTGGGAAAGACAAGAATAGGAAGGATCTGGTCACGTCTCAAAATATCTCACATTGCATTGTATAGAAAACAAGAGTTTTAGAAAAGTCACAGATGTCAGAGAAGGGTTTTGGGAGGCTATCTCTGAAGACTTTCCTGTGAAGTTAGATTAGTCTATAATTCAGTTGTATAAACCAGCAGTCAGCAAGCTTTTTCTTTAAAGGGCCAGATAATAAATAATTTACTCTTTGGGGGCCATGTGGTCTCTATTGCAACTACTAAACTGCTGTTTTACAGAGCACAGACAATATATAAATAAATGAACATGGCTGTATTTTGTTAAAAATTTATTTACAAAAAAAGGCAGCAGGCTATACCTGAAGATCCCAGTTCTAAGTAAAGAAAGATTGGGCCCATTGGAGAATTCAGGGATGGGCTAAGTAGACAGCATTCAGAAGTGTATCCTAAAGCAAATGTGATCCACTTACACATTATTTTTTGTGAATGGCCTTTATACAGCAGTAGGAGATTTAATAGGGAAGCAAACACTGGAATGGAAAATATGCCCACTGCCGTATTTCCAATGTCTGGCTGAACATTTTTTTTTTTTAAGTAGGGGAGGGAGTGAGGATGGGGATTACATTTCAAAGAGAAAAAGCAGGCCTTGGGCTGAGAGAGGGAGTGATTTTCCCCTGTTCATGAGGATAAAGGACTGGTGGGGTCAGACCAGGTTTGTTGGTGGGCATCAATGGGTCCTTCACAATGTAAAGTTCAGCAGGTGGCTCCGATGTCAGCTATGGGTCAAATTATTCTGTCAATAACTATTGTATTCTTTAAGATGACATGTTATGTATTCATAATTATTTGTTTTATTTTTCTTTTGATTTTACTGTTCATCAGTTTTTAAATTCTAATTCAGTATTGGCTGAGTTTTCAGGAATCAAATAATGAGAAAGATAGTTCATGATTAGTCTTGGAGAAAAGTACTGGGGAGGTAAATGATACAGACTTGAGAATTTAAAACACAGAAAGAAGTGATGGGAAAAGCTCTAGTGTGGAGTACACTGCTTGTTTGTTGATATGAATCAATAGGGATAATATGTGAAATGGATACGCATCTGCAAAATCCCATAAATCACTGCAGAAGGGAACTGAGGAAAATCAAAATGAATAGATGTTTGCCAATTGGTTGTTCTTCATGGGTGCAAATTACACACACACACACACACACGCCTTATAAGTGGAAGAACTGTAAAGTAATAATTCAGAAATATTTGTGAGATATCATATAGATTAGCTTTGATGACAAAATTGAAAAACTGACTTTCATTTGAACAGGACTTCCTCTTCTCCTCCACCAGTGCAGGTTAAAAAATGAACATTGAACAGCCTTGAAGAGCATAATTATAGTTTTAATACTGTAATTTTCTAACAGTTATAAATTGTACGAAGTGTTTAGTGGCACACAAACAATAAATACTCTGCCTCCTTTTTTGAATATGTCTAGGGTATTTTACAAAAATATTGTGGCATAATTATCAATTTTATAATGTATTTTCACTTTATGCATGTAATGTAAACCTATCTATACATTGTAGCATTTACAATATGAATATTTAAACACAACTGCATAAATGTACAAAACAAAATGAAAGCTGATTAGGACTTATTGAAGGCAAACAATTTAAATAGAAATTTACTGTAAAATATTACATAAGTGAATGATCATAATGAACTTCAATGATGATGTACATTTCTGGGTTTATTAGAATCTTGTTGCAGTTTTCACTAGAATTCAGAAGCTTATTTTTATGTGAACTATTTTGTTATAATTTGATTTTTGTATTTGTATTTCTTAGATAATTGATTCGGCCTATATTTCAACATACAATTTTGAAATAAGTTTAGGTCATCTGCATGGTAGTTAAATTTTGACTAAGGAAAAGTTACTGGTGCTGTAATCAAAATGATTTTATCTGTTTTCCCAACTATATTTTCAACTTCCAAGTTTGCTTTTGCTTTTCCTTCAGAACTTTTTTTTCATTTGTATTAGGTTCTATAATTATATTACATTAAGCCATTCTATTTATGGCATTCTTTCATCTACAGGATGTAGTTCTCTGAGGTTCAAACTAAACACCTGAGGCATAAAACAAGGTCTCTTCTCCTAGACGGTACCTGAATTCTAGTATTTTCTCCAACTCTTTCAGTTTACCAAAATCTCTGTTCAGTTTTTTTTTTTTTTTTAATTTCCTCAGCTTTTCCTTTTGAAAATGTAAGTGACTTGAGGGTAAAAATATTACAAATGTTGAACTCAATTGTCTGGACATCCCTTCCTATTGAAATCTAAGTTCTAAAATTCTTTGATGCCTTGAAAGTTCTCCAATGTCTTGAAAAAGATTTTGTTTTTAATTTTTTCTTACATTTCTAATAGTTCTTAATGTAATGGTTAATCTGAAATAAAGTATAGAAGACTGTTTGAATAACATTTCTTAATGGTCCACAATTTATGGTACACTCTTGCTTAAGTAATATCCTCCCTTTCTGGGTGGGTTGGAATTAGTGACTCTTTGCAAACAAATATGATAGGCTGTAACTTCTGAGACTAGGTTGTAAAAGACTGAGACTTTTCTCAGACTTGTACTCTTTCTGTCTTGCTGATACTCTCTCTGATACTCTCCTTGCTTGGTTGCTCTGAATAAGCCAGATGCCATGCTGGAGAGGCCAAGGTGACAAGGAATTGAAGGTGAACTATAGCAAACAGTGAATAACTGAGGCCCTTAGCCCCACACTCCACAAGGAATTGCATCTTGCAAAAGGCAACATATGTAACCTAAACATGTGTACCCATGTAATATGCTGAAAAAAAATAAAAAGAAAAAAATATACAATGTGAGCTAGCTTGGAAATGGATCTATTGCCAGTCAAATGTTGAGATGACAACAGCCCTGGTCAATACAGATTGACTATCCCTTATTTGAAATGCTTCATACTAAAAGTATTTCTAATTTCTGATGTTTTTCGATTTTGGAGTATTTGCATAAACATAATGAGATATCTTGGGATGGGACCCGAGTCTAAATACAAAATTTATTTATGTTTCATATATACCTTATAGACATAGGTTCAAGGTTATTTATTTAATACAATATTTTTAATAATTTCATGCATGAAACAAAATTTGTGTTAAGCACTTATGTGTAGATTTTTCCCATTTGTGGTACCACATGGGTGCTCCAAAAGTTCCCGATTTTGGAGTATTTCAAATCTTGGATTTTCAGAGTAAGAATGCTCAATTGGTACCTTGATTGCAGCCTGTGAGAAACCTTGCAGCACGGGACACAGCTAAGCCATACCAAGTTTCTTAACACAGAGAAAGTGTGAGAAAATACATACGTGGTATTCTTTAAGCCTCTAAGCAGCGACATACTATGTTATCAGCAATGGATAAGTAATATGGTGATCTATAATTTTTGGAAGGGGAACTCAGAAAATTTCCAATTTCAATGCCTCCCTTAGTTGGCTAAATCTTGTTATTCAGTAGTTCCTTTCCCCATGTTTAAGTTATTCTGCAATTGCGAATGTTGTTTGCTTACTATTTAATTATTTAAACATTAGCTGAGAATAATATTCTTGGTTCATGCTTTCTGTTTTCCTCCTGAGAATCTCGTGAACGTTATTCTGTTATTTTGAGACTTTGAAAGTGGCTATAAAGAAATCTGAGGTCATGCTTGTATCTGCTTCTTCCAACCAACAACCCAAATAAACTCTTCTGTACATACTTTATTAAAGATTTATTGTTTGAATTCTGTGGGATAACTCATTGTTGGAAGTTTATACCAATTTTTGTTTGTTTAATTTATTTATTTGTATAAATGTTGGATGTTGTTTGGAGCTAAACCTACAGTGCTCTTGTCATTCCAAAGAACTTTCATTTATTGAACTTGAGGAAATTTTTTATTCTATTTTACTTTTAAATTATTAAAGTTATTAAAATTATTTTTCTATTAAGTGTGTTATTTAAGTAAGTTGTCTAGCTCTTTCTCATTTATTTAATTTCCTATAATGATAGTTTTTTGGTTCACAGTTTGTTTTCTAAAATCACAATGTCTCTCACATGGCAATGAGTTTATTATTTAATTTTTAATTCGGTTAAACTTTTGTTTTATTTTAAATGTTTTCAGTTTCAAATTATTTGCAAGGAACTTTATTATCTTTCTTTGTTACTCCTAGATTAGAACGTTTGTTTTCCAGGCACTTTTAAAATTTCATATTTATAATGTATTTTAAAGATCTTTATTATGCTTAACATCATCAACTTTCACCATATCATTATTATTTAATTCAATTTCCTTTACTATCATTCCATAATATTTAATGTAACTTAATTCTTTCTAGTTACAGTTGTGAGAGTTTTATTTACTTTTCTGTAGCTTGAGGATTGTGAGTAACTCAACTAAATGTGTGTCAATCCTTCTTAAAATATTTTATTTCCATTCTTTTTCTGGTGATTTTTAAAATCCCCTGCAAAAGTGTGTTTTTCCAGATAGTTGAGAAATATTAATGCGTTTTTCCTCTAACCTCATTTTCTCTTCTTATATGAAGTCCTCTTGTTTTTTCTTTCTTCATAGAGAATTTATGCTAAATAGTTAGTTGCTCTGCCTGTATCCTTTTAGCAGTTAATTCTTCAACCCAATTATCGGAAGGAAAAAAAAAAAGACACAAGAAAATTCTCCCTGAGTTTAGCGATACATTTGGGGATAATAGTAAATCCTTGGGATCTTTTCAACTCACCAGTAGACTCCTTTCTAATGTCATGTGCTAGCAGTCCTTTGTAATAGACATTCAAGATTTCTTCCTTCTCCCCTCTTTTGTTCTTTTAATCACTACATTTTATTTATCCACATTAAACTTGGTTTTCTGCTGGTCATTTTTTTTCTTTAAATTTGCCTAGCTCATTTGTATAATTTTACTTGGAAATCTATATATCACTTTTGGGATGAAGAAAATAATAAAACTAAAAACACAATTAACTATGATATCTATGATAAGTACTAAATATAAACATACTGCCATATTTTTAGTGGAAATGCATAAAAAGAAGAATTATAGTTCTTATTATTGAGTTTATGTATTTCTCCTAAGGATAAGGTTTTCATTAAAAAACTAAAAATAAAAGCATTATTTCTAAATTATTGAGCATTACATATGATAGAATCTAGATTTAAATTCATAAGGAATTCTGAAATCTAATAACTATACATGTAAATTAATTTTTTCCAGTTTCCCCTATTATTAGAATATGCACACACAATGCATATATAAATCATTAATTTGATATTAAAAACTGTCATTCCAGAATGTAACTGTATAATTTATTCTATTAAAATTTGATGAATGATTACTATAATTAGATGGCTGTTAAAAAAAGCTACTTGAACAAATTATAAAAGAAGAGAGCATCCTTAATCAGAATTAACTTGAAAGAAAATTAAAATAAAATAAAACTCACCTTTTAATTCCAACTTTATAATTGATTGAGTTATCTTATTTAGCAACATTGAGTCCTTTCCCATTAATCAGGAACACTCAAACATCCAGTAGAAAGAGCCAATGAAATTCCAAACTGTTAATGATGATATTGAATTGTTCAAATAGCAACTTGCAGGATGTATTTCTAGGTCAAAATGCATTTACCAATGTCTCATTACTCGTTTTCATTGAAAAGCGAAAACCAGAAGTCCATAATAATAGCACACTATTTTCTGAATAGTCACTGATAAATATCTATTTGTAAATGCATATTTTCATTGTAACTATATAAAGTTAGATTTTTAAGTGTGCTACAGAGTCTCTCTATTAGAATATTCAATTACTGGAATATTGTATATAAACTGAACTGGGAGCATGAGGTGGTTGAGCACCATGACCTATTGACTTGATAGCTGTAGTAACAAGCTAAATCGCTGGCAAACATAGAATATGTTTAATAAATGTTACACAATAGATATTATTTTATGGCAATTCTAAACAACAAAAGAATAGATGGAAGAAATTTAGTAACAATAATAGTTGCAACCATGCATTGAACACATATTATTCCCTAATATTCTTAGCTAAGGGCTATTTATGCAGATATCCATAATTATCTATCTACCCATCATATATTACGTATTATCTATGATTTACTTTCTGTCAACAACCCTGAGAGAGGCATTTATAATCTGTATTTTTTAAAGGAGACTCCAGGAGATTAAGTAATCACTACATGATCACACATTTTTACATGTTAGAATCAGAACTCTGATTCAAATCTCTTTGATCACGGTTATATGCTCTCTGTGTGCCATCTTATATTTATTTCCAAATGTTATTTTCTGTTTTCTGGAATTATTAGTTGAGAGTTTATTCATTTTTAATGCTTCCATTTATTTTTTAGTCAATATTGTAGTTATTACTTCTTAAGATACAAACTCTCTGGAAATTATGAAAAGTAAGAAATCCAACTCCTAATAGAGTTAAAGTATCCACACATGAACATACTAACACACACATTTATATGTATATATACAGTATATTGGTTGCCTTGAGTAATTATTCTTCTCTTTAATTCCAGACACTGGGTTATGTAATTATGACTTTAGTTAGATTGGAATTTGGATATGAAGTGAAATTCAACTCTGTAATCCAAATTCTAAATACATTATGTTGTCACAAGATGCCATATTGAAAGTGCTACTGCTTTTGAATTTTAGGCAGTTCATCTTGCTGTTGTTCAAAGAGAACTTGCTTATTGTTGAACAAATGCATAACTGACAAGTAAAAAAGCTTTTCACATTAACAAAAATGTCCATGGTGGCCATAAAACTCAAATTCATAACTAGGTTTTTAAACATTTCTACAGGAAAAAAAGTTGATCATTTTAAGAGACATATGTTTATATATTTCACATACATGCACACATGCATATACACACATGGGCACATATGAGGTATTTTTAAAACCTTATTTCTTTTTTAATAGTTATAAAAATAATAAAGACTGGGATAGAATACCATTCCATCTGAAACTGCATTTTCAATAAAGCAGAGAAATAAGCAATGCTGTTTTTTTCTTTTCGGCATGTATGAAAATAAATTAAACCTAAGGACAGCATTCATATATCAGACAGAGAAGTAGAATATTATGTTCTTTTTTATTAAACATACATTTGATTACCAAATATTAATTAAAATATTAATAAATTGTAGTCATGCACTGTATAACAGTGTTTCAGTCAAGGATGGACAGCACATAAGATAGAAGGCAAGGCCAGGCATGCTGTCTTACACCTGTAAACCTAGCAGTTTGGGAGATTTGGGAGGCAGAAGGATCACTTGAGGACAGGAGTTCGAGATCAGCTTGAACAAGAGAAAGACCCTATCTCCACAAAAAATAGCGAAATTAGCTGCAGTGGTATATTTAGAAATATAACATCTGTAGTCCATTGTGGGCATACATCTGTAGTCTCAGCTACTCAGGAAGCTGAGTCAGGAGGATTACTTAAGCCCAGCAGTTAGAGCTTACAGTGAGTTATGATGACTCCACTGCACTCTAGCTGGGATGACACAGTGAGACACTGTCTCAAAAAAATAAAATAAAATAAAGAAAAGATAGAAGGTGGTCCCATGAAATTATAATACCATGTTTTTACTGTATCTTTTCTACATGTAGATATGTTCAGATATACAAATACCACTGTCTTACAATTGCCTACAGTATTCAGTCAGTAACATGCTGTGTAGGGTTGTAGCCTAGAAGCAATAGGCTGTACCACATAGCCTAGGTGTATAGCAGGCTATACCATTTAGGTTTGAGTAAGCACAATTTATGATTTTCGTATGATGACAAGATTGTCTAATGACACATTTCTCAGAACGTACGTCTGTTGTTAAGCAATGCATGACTATATCTATGAAACAATTGTATGTATATATAAAACTGGCAACAGAATTACTTTTACATTTCTTGTTTCTTAACAAAGATTTATGAGTAAAGTGCCCAATTCAACACTTTACTCAAGTCTAGCCGGATCCTCCAATTTCCCACCATACTAAATATTTTCTTTCTAGGAGGAACAAAAATGATTAAAAACGGGATAGTTATTGGGTAAACTAATCAACCAGAATTTCCTCCCACTTTCTAGTAAAGTTTTGGTGTTATGTTCATAAAAAGACCACACTATGAAGAACTACCTAAAATACTTCTTCAGTTTTCATTATTAGTATTTTTCCTGATGATAGTCACTTCCCTCTGGTTTGCCGTTTGTCCGTTTCTAAATATACTCAAGTTAGTGTAACGTTCTGTCTTTCTTTTCCTTACAAATGATTGCGCTGTCTCTTGTCTATAGTTGTTCCTAGAACATTCATAAAATTTTAAGATAGTAAAGCAAACATAATTTTAGAAAACTTTTCTAAGAGTGGATATATGAATATTTCTTTGTTTAAATACTATAAATATCTCTGGGATAATAGATTGAACAGTAATAGATCTAATCCACAGCTTTCCACCAATCTGTTTTTCTGTCACTGTTCTTGTTGTTGTTAAAGAAAGCCTCCAACATTATATTATAAATCCTGAGGCACCTCAAAACAAAGGTCAAATTTCAATAAAATTAATACCTTTAAAATACAGATCACTGGATAATTTAATATTTCTAGTCTTCCATATTTCATATAATAAAGCAATACTTGATAAAAATTTTAATTTTTGATTTTTTTAAAAAACAAGTTTATTGAAGTATAATCTACATACCATGCAATTAATCCATTTTAAGTGTACAATTAAATGAGTATTAGTAAATTTACCAAGTTGTACAGCTATTCACACAAATCAGTTTAAGAACATTTCTTTCCCCCTATTGAGACCCCTAATTCCCATCCCCAACTACAAGGTCTTGCTAATCTGCTCCCTGTTTCTATAGATTTGCCTTTTTTCAATGGGATGTGAATTGCATTCCCACAGGTTAACTTTGTATTAACTTATTTTCTTAATATGATTTGCCTAGCACACTCAAACTCCAGGCCTACTGATGGTGACTACTCTTTTAAACAAATTCATGTACATTTGACTTTGATAATATTTCTCGCACTTTTCCTAGAGACTCTGCTTTGCTAAGATATTTTTGCCATGTTGTAGTCAAAATCAGGTTGTAGTTTTTGAAGTATAGGGCTGATAAGATATGATATAGGCTAAAATAGGGAGACTGATGAAACTTTTTCTTGACGTGAGGCCACTGATCAACTTGGATAACACTTTTAGATTATTTTATCCCCTTTATTAATGAAAATTTTTGATGAGAACTGTTGAAGTACAAGGAAAATGGATACATATAAACAAATTTGTTAATAACTTTTCATATAATGAACAGTTTTATTTTACAGAAGTGTGCTAGAAATTATTAAATGAGGCTGGGAGTGGTGGCTCATGTCTGTAATCCTAGCATGTTGGGAGGTCGAGGCAGGAGCATTGCTTGGGGTCAGGAGTTGGAGAGGAGCCTGAACAACAATGAAACCCCATCTCTACAAAAAAAAAAAAAAAGGTAGAAAAATTAGCTGGGCATGATGGCCCCAGCTGCTCCAGAGGCTGAGGCAGGAAGATTGCTTGAGCCCAGGAGTTTCAGGTTATGGTGAGTAAGCTCTGATGACACTACTGCATTCTAGCCAGGGCAGCAAAGTGAGACCCTGTCTCAAAACAAAAGCGAAAACAAACAAACAAAAAAAAGCATTGTTAAATGATAAAATGTCAAACACTTCGGGGTTTCATATATGCTAGTTCTTCTTTATCTTAATTTACATCTAAGATAATGACTGAGATATGAATTAAATTTCAGTAGCTTGAAACTAATTCTATATTTTTGCATTACTATAAATCTCAATTAGTGACAGATAATTACAAACAAAACAGTTTTACACATTGTCTTAGAAGAATATATTTTGAATAAAATGAGTAATATATACCCAAATATTTTCATATTTTCTTTGTGTTTTGCAGGTGAAACAAGAAAAGGAAAGGAAATTTTGCATATATATACATACATATATTTTACCTTTTCCTACAATCTTCTCTACAAAATTCCCTTTCAGAATAACTAAATGTAACTTGTTTGCTCGCTGTCCAAGGGACTAGGAGATAGGGCCAAATCTCACAGGAAATAAACAAGAGAAAAGAAGGCATTTCGGTGGACAGGATAGAAAAGTGTGCTGAGCATTCTGAAGCAGTTTACCTCTTTGAAAAACTGGAAGGAAATAAATCCTTCCACAACAGAACTAAAATGTTTGCTCCTGTATTCTACTCCACATCAAATCCTGATTTGATTCATCATTCTCTTTGTCCACTGTTCTTCAGCCAGCTGCTGCTTTCACGCCGAAGCAGAATTCGAGGTCTGTAACTTTCAGATATCTTGCCAGCTCTATAATGTAATATTTTCAGCATCACATGGATGTCAACTCTTCACTTTGTTTGTTCTTTCCCCTTTTATCATCAGAACAGCTCAGATGCTGACTTTAGCAGCAGAAATGCATACACCGTGTGTTTAGCCCTGATAATGACTATCAATGTTTAATTATATTTTAAATTTATAATGGAAAGAAATTATTAATGGATTGTGATCAACATGCTATGTGAAATCTGTAACAACTTGGTGCTGACAATGTTGTTGAATTTTATGACAAAATTACCAGATTGAAAATCAGTCATGCATGCCCAGAAAATTTACACAGCTCTTTGCCCAACACAAAAGATGTTACTCGTTTTTTTTTTTTTTCACATTTGCATATGATTCCTTGCTCTGCCCTGAATTAGCTTCCTGACCTTGGTCAAGTCTTTTCTCTAGAACCTCAGTTTTCCCTGTTTTGAAAGCAACATGAAATTAGATTGTATAATTTTTAGTGTCTTCCAGGTTTGTTATCCTGTGTTTCTATGACGGAATAAATAGACAAAAGAGTATAATAAAATAGACATGCTATACACATGGTAATATTTGACATAAATGTGTTTGTTTCATTGCTGATCTTGTGTGTTTATATGCCAAATTTGTATAAGGGATAATTTTGAGCATTACAAATAGCAATCATATGAAAGATTTATGCAGGTACAATATGTCATAAAACATACCTGGTATTATTGACAGACATATCTTCAGTAAACAACGGTGAGGAAATTTGCTCTGTGTTGGCTATTTCTACAAATCTTCATTTTAATTGAAAAAAAATGACTTCAAAAATTCTTATTGATGGCCAGGCGCGGTGGCTCACACCTGTAATCCTAGCACTCTGGGATGCCAAGGCGAGTGGATGGCTCAAGGTAAGGAGTTTGAAACCAGCCTGAGTAAGAGCAAGACCCCCATCTCTACTAAAATAGAAAGAAATTAATTGACCAACTAAAAATATATAGAAAAAAAAATTAGCCGGGCATGGCGGCACATGCCTGTAGTCCCAGCTACTCTGGAGGCTGAGGCAGAAGGATTGCTTGAGCCCAGGAGTTTGAGCTTGCTGTGAGCTAGGCTGATGCCACAGCACTCTAGCCCAGAAACAGAGTGAGACTCTGTCTCAAAAAAAAAAAAAAAAAACATTTTTATTGACACTAATTAAGTTTTAAGATCTGATTTATTTCTGGTATCAGAATAGAAAATTTTATACTGAACAGAAACTATAATTTAATTTTTCATGGCTGTAATGCAATTAATAATTATAAACTCCATGGTGATTTCCTTTTTTAAAAGTTGCATTTAGAGACTTTATTTGTGTTTTTCTGGTACTTTATGCATTTGTTCAAAATTGATTAGCTATGTAAACTAATATATTCTTAAATTAGCAATATCATAATTATTTAAATCAAGCATCACCCTAATAACATAATACATTCTAAATTTTTAAGATGAACAATGATAAAACATATTCAGTCAACAAATGCTTCCTTTTTACTTCTAAAACCTCTTACTAAGAAAAAGTATTAGATTACTGTCTTAGCAAGATATTCAGAAGTAATAGATAATAATTTTATATTCAAAAGCATGGGACAATAGAAAGAAACATGATAAAATTCTGAAATATTTGATTTAAAATGAAAGTCATTGATTCATTAATTTGTGAATTTATGCATCTTTATTTATGATATGTATATCCATTTTTTCCTGTTTTGCTTTTATTTTAATATTCTTGCCACATCAATCTGAGACTCTGGATCAATCCCACTTAATTATAGACTATGTAATTATAGACTAGGATCATTATTTAACATAAGCAATGCTGGTCACTTTTGTCACAAATTCATGGGATTCTTTAACCCCCTTGTTCAGAAGTCATTGAAATAAATTTTTACTTACCTATTATTACACATTCACAGCAACTTTTCTAAATAGTTTCTAATTTTCCCAAACATGTTCTTCCATCCATTTTATGTCAGTTCATTTTATGCCATATTTCCCTGATATCTGTGTCTTTTGATATGATTCCAATAATTTAATTTTATTTTTCAACAGACTTGAACTATATAAATTCAAGAGAAAAATATTGGAACAACAACTTGTTCTCATTCTTTTATTAGTTCTCTATTACTCATCCGTATCTCCAAATTTTTCTCCCACTTAAGAGGGATGTGCATTTTTCTTTTGTTGAGTGTAGTGATTTATGTATGTTACGTTCAATAAGTCAAATTGATTGATGGTATTCTTCAAATCTTCCATATCTTTGCCTACTTGGTATCTAC
Organism: Lepilemur ruficaudatus; assembly: GCA_963574885.1. Taxonomy (NCBI): domain Eukaryota; kingdom Metazoa; phylum Chordata; class Mammalia; order Primates; family Lepilemuridae; genus Lepilemur; species Lepilemur ruficaudatus. Next base: position 16,041 of record CAUYRT010065592.1, read on the forward strand.
TTGTTCAATTCATACCAGAGAGGGAATATTAAGGTATGTCAATTTACTTCATATACTTCGAAGATTTGTTACTGGGTGCATACATATATAGTATTTTTGTAGTCTCTTAATCAATTGAATTTTTATGTATGAAATGTACTTTTTAAATCTCTAGTTGCTTTTCTTGTCTTGAAATCTATTTTCTCTAATATTAATATAGCCAAACATCATTCATACCTTTAGTTTTTGCATGTATTTTTTTCTTTTTAATGCTCTCAATTTGTTTGTATCTTTAGACGTCAATTGTAAATTTGGGGGGGAGGTGGGGAGAAGAACATGTAAGGTCTTACTCTTTTATAAGATCTGGCTTTTAATTGGGATTTTTAGTATACTTATAATTAAGTTACTTGATATATTTGGCTTTAGGTTCACTTCTTGATATTTAATTGCTATGTGTTTCATTTGCTCTTTGTTTCATTAGTTATCCCTTGCCTTTTTTAAGTTCAATCAAATATTGTTTATTGTTCCATTTTATTTCTTCTAATGACTTTTTTAGCTAAGCCTGTTTGTGTTATTTTAATGATGATTCCTTTAGGGATTTCAATATGGTTCTGTATTTTGTCTTTTTCAAAAGAATTCTATTACTTCATCATTATTTTAATGTTGATGACGATCTATCACTGATTATTGCATTTGTTTATTTATTTATTTTTGAGACGGAGTCTCATTCTGTTGCCCAGGCTAGAGTGCCGTGGCGTCAGCCTAGCTCAAAGTAACCTCAGACTCCTGGGCTCAAGCAATCCATCTGCCTCAGCCTCCCAAGTAGCTGGGACTACAGACATGCACCACCATTCCCGGCTAATTTTTTCTATATATTTTTGGTTGGCCAATTAATTTCTTTCTATTTTTAGTAGAGACAGGGTCTTGCTCTTGCTCAGGCTGGTCTCGAACTCCTGACCTTGAGTGATCCTCCCACCTTGGCCTCCCAAAGTGCTAGGGTTACAGGCATGAGCCATGATGCTGGCCTGATTATTGCATTTAAAACTTTTTTAATACTTATTTTTTATACTGTTATTTCTACAAATGTTATAAAACACATATTTATTTTTTATTTCTTTTGCTTTAAACAGTGAATAGTCTTTAAGGAGACGTAATTATATATATATAGGTCAAGTTTTCTCAACCTTGTCATTACTGACATTTGGGCTAAATGATTCTTTGTTGTTGGTGAGGGCTATCCTGTGCATCATGGGATGTTCAGCGACATCCCTGGTCTCTACTCAGTAGGTGCTAGTAGTACCTATCCCCACTCTCATCCCAGCCATGACAATAAAAATGTCTCCAGACATTGTCAAATATCCTCCAGGGGGAGGGAGACAAAATTACCCTCATCCGGCCAGGAGCGGTGGCTCACGCCTGTAATCCTAGCACTATGGGAGGCCAAGGCAGGTGGATCACTCAAGGTCAGGAGTTTGAAACCAGCCTGTGCAAGAGCGAGACCCCATTTCTACTACAAATAGAAAGAAATTAATTGGCCACGGCACTCTAGCCCAGGCAACAAAGTGAGACTCTGTCTCAAAAAAAAAAAAAAAAAAAATCTGTTTTCTTCCTTTATCGTTCTCTTGGTCTTCTTTGACATGATGGGCTGTTAAGCAGACAGAATTAAAAAATACCATCGAGCTGTGCAACTATTCACAGATTCCACTTCAAACAGAAACACGGGGCGCTGTTGTCAAAAGCTGATAACAGACTGGTGTACTCAACCCCCCTAAACTCCTGCCAACCAGCCTTATGTGGTAGTGGTGCCAGTCCGGTGGAGGAAGTTAGAACCAAATCATGAGCATAGCAGCCGTCAGTTTAGCCCTTATGGGAGGATTATTTCGTTGAAACTTATTCTTTAGTATTTTAAATATGTTCATTTTAAAAATAAAAATATAAAAGATGAACAACAATATAATAAAAATAAAAGGATTTGTTCTGTAATTTGAATTCAGTCAAAAGTCTGCACATGAGGACCTAGAAGGCCACATGTGGCCCTAAGTCTGCAGGTTCCCCACCCTTGCCTTGGGCCTTCAGATTCCAAGGCCAGAATTTTTTTTTTTTTCTCCTTATAACTATGTCATGATGTGTTGTCATTTAATGATACGTACTTGTGGGCTTCTCTACAGTTCATTTTCTTTATTATCTGTCAATAAATGCTGTATATTAACAGTAACTTAAAACTCGAATTACTGATTTCCAAGTATAGTCAGCATTCTGGTCCAAAGCTGTTAGCACATATATTTTGTTCATGTGCTTTTTCTTTTGTTGTAAGTCCATGAAGTGCCATTTTCTCACTCAACCTTCTGGGTCATGTCTCAGTAAGTGCTGTGCTTTGGAGACCTGACTGCATCCCATCTTGGGTGTCTGTCTATGAGGGAGAAGGCAGGTGTGTGTATTTTCCCAGTATCACACAATTTTGTACAGTGGTGTTCTTTGTTCTGTGGAGTGTGACATTAAAGAAACTTACAAACCTCACAAAAATGTGTACCTGTTGGGAAAGTAACAGGACTTGCCTGACCCTGTGTGCTGGCTATAAGTGCAGGTCAGTGGTGGATGTGGTGGCAGTAGCAGCAGAGCAGAGAAGGACAGGTCACAGCCATCACCCAAGAGGACAGACAGCACTTCCTGGACTGTCCAGGAAGCAGTCCTGTAGTAGAGGAGGGAAGGGGATACGTTTATTTGTTATGTTATGAATACTATTATAATTATGGTAGAATGTGCTTTAATATTGTTAAAGAGCAACTTCTCTCAATCCCCAAATTAATTTGATTTCTTTGAAATTGACTTTTTATTTCTGTAGAATTAAGCTAGTGGTATTAAGAGAAGTTTTAAAAGTCACATCTGTATAGTAACAATTTTTCCATGATTTTATTATCAAGTTTAGGGACCAGTTTTTTATGTAATAGGAGAGAAACACCTGTTTAACTCTGAAAAATAAATTTATTATTTTCTAATTGTGCATTTATTATGTAGATTTTGAAGTAATATCACCTGTAATGTTTAACCACTTAGCATAGCCACTGCTAACATTTCAAGAGTCTTTTTCCTCTGTGTAAATAAATTTTTTAAACATACAAAGAAAGTTTTTAAATATACAGTAGGATACCTTGTTCTGTCACGTACCATTTAGGGAGAATATCTTTACTCCTCTGCCTTTTTCCTGGAGGCTGATGTGTTGGGCGTATGCTGGTCTCCCTTCCTCACCTTTGTGCTTGAATTGATCTGTTCCAGCAGCGTTAGTTATTATCTCTCTTGGGACTCCCAAATCTGCATGTCTAATCATGTGGCTGTCTATCAGAAAATCTTCAGTCATGGATACCTCTTCATGTAAATCTATATTGATCTCAAGGCTCCTGATCATGACATACGAATTCTTTATAATCTTACTGGCTTATTTCTCTCCTGTCATCTCTCTCTGCCATTCCATATAGTTCTTTCCTGCCCGTTCTGGGCCTGTCTTTCTCGTATTCCACTTTAGCCTGGTTACTTGGATGTCAGATAGCCTGAACTCTGGAAAACATTTTGAACTCCTCTTTGCCTTAAGACTAGATTAAGTGCTCCTGTGTATCCCATGGCACCTTTTTCTATTATATCATTTATAACTTTATATATATTGTTCTTCCCTGTTTACTGTAAGCCTCTTATTCATGTCTTATGCTCATCTTTGATTCTCTAATATCTCACCTGTCCTTGCACTTAATAGGAATATAGTAAAAGTTGGTTGAGTGAATGAGCAGTGTTTGAAATGTTCCCATGTAGTTAATCTTCTGCAACATTGTTTATGATGTCTTCACAGTCTTTGATGGTATCATAGTATAATCCTTCCGCTAATGTTTGGACATTTTCCTTTTCCTGGGTAGGGGAAACCTACCCTCCAGGAAAAAGGCTACAGTACTGACAGGTTTTCATAGAAGTTCAGTGTTCAAAAGAAGCATAGACTAGGTTATTCTAGTCTTGTTAGAGACTTAGCTGGGTTTGTGATGTGCTTGGGTCCTGCATCTAGTAAAAGTAACAGAACCAGGGTTGTTATTTAAGTCTTCTGCTTCCTGCTTTATTGTTCTTTTTAGTTTATACTACTTTTATGAGGACCTCATAAAGCCTTTTTTTTTTTTAACTTACCTGCTCTCAGATTTAATAAGGGTTTATTTAAGAGTGTCCTTCTCTCCCCTACAGGGTGCTATTACAAATAATATTTATCTTCTTTCCTAGCATTCTCATAAAACAAATTGCACAAATCATCCAAAAATTTTCGTTCTTGGTTAACATTTCTCTGATTCCAGGTCCTAAAAACAGCTTCACCATCCTTTCTGTCCTCTAGGTTCTAAACCTGGCCAAATTTTGCCGGTTCTACTTCAGTGACATCTCTTGAATCTGTGTAACCCACATGCCCATTACTACTGCAATTAATTCAGGAATTAATTTTCTCTGACATAATCACCACTTCGTCCTTCCCCACATCTTGTGAAAGCATACATTCAGAAGGCACCTGGGATGCTCATTTTTCCTGGCCTCATAACCCTAGCCATCTGTTCCAGATTTCATTTTCATAGCCCTTAACATTTCCACCAACCCAGTCCTCACTTTATCAGGATCTGGTAGTTCATTTTCTTATAAACTCTCTGATTAGAAACTAAAAGCACCAGATGAAGATCTTTTGTAATGTTTTCAAAGTTGTTCCAAGTTCACATAGATCATTGGCTTTCCACCTTTTATCCATTGCTTTAAAAAAGTGTAGTATTGTTGACTCTGGGGAAAGCGGGCTCTTAACTCCTGATGCATCTCCAGAAAGATCCAAGGAATCAGTTGGAATTGTTGTGACCTAAACCAATGTGACCCCACTGCTATCATGTTATTTCTAAGGCTACAGCTTTCATCATGTTATTCCCCATACCCCAAAACTGTTTGGATCCCCATTGCTTTCAGAAAGTTTAAGTAAGTTCTTGACAGCCTGGTGTTCCAGGCTATTATATGTTGGCTTGGAGCTAAGTTTCCAGCCTATAACCTATCATTCCCAACCTTACACCCCCACCCCCAATCACACTCCATGCTGTAGCCATGTTGGTGTATCTGCTGCCCCTTGGTCTAGAATGACTGCATATTCCCTCTCCCATCTCTTCATTTTCTGCATATTCTTCCCTACTTCGCAGATCTAGCTTGGGTGCCAGCTCTGCCATGAACCTTCTCTGAAATGCATAGGCAGAAATAATACCACTTATTTCCTATAACACCTAAAACTTTGTATCCTGGATTATAGTTGTTTATGTAATATATATATTGCTGCTACTAACTAGATGTTCTCAGAAGGCAAGGTTTATATGTGCATTTTATATCTGTACAGCATCTAGCACATAGTGAGCATTTACTTTTTTTTGATGAGCAAATTGTCATTTTATCAGTTTCAGCTTTGAAAGATTCATCTATTGGACTGAAGTTGAGAAGGTAGTGGGTTAATTGGTATAGCTCCACACTGAAAGTCTTGTTTGTGGAGAAAATTGTACATAAAAGCATGATTCTTTTTTTTTTTTTTTGAGACAGAGTCTCACTCTGTTGTCCTGGCTAGAGTGCAATGGTGTCATCATAGCTCACTGCAGCCTCAAACTCCTGGGCTCAAGTAATGCTCCTGCCTCAGCCTCCTGTGACTGGGACTATAGGTGTGCACTGTCACGCCCAGCTAATTTTTCCATATAATGGTATAATTTTATCACTTAGCTCACTATGACTTTGCTCTACTAAATTTGTGAATCATTTTGATATTTCCAGATAGGGCATCATAGTAACAGTGAGTCTGGGGGGCATATATTTTTCTACTTGATGCATCTTAGAAGTATACCAGTATACTGAGAAGATAACCACACTGGGACTTAGAATATAGACCTAAATTCTAGTTCCACATCTCCATCTAAGCTTAGATAACTCAAAATCTCTTGGACTTAGTTTCCTCTATAAAAGAAAAGTTGTGTGAGATAGTTTCAAATGTGACTTTGAAATTAAAAACAAAGCCTATAAATGCTTTAGAATAGGAGACAGCAAACTTTAAAGGACCAGATAATAAATATTTTGGGCTTTGCCAACCATATGGTGTCTGTTGCAATTACTTAACTCTGCTGTTATAGCTTGAAAGTAGCCATAGGCAATATGTAAACTAATGGGCCTGGCTATATTTCAATATTTTATTTACAAAAAAAGGCAGTAGCCGTGGTTGGCTTTAGAAGTTAGAGTTAGTGGTCATTGTAGGCTGACTCAAGAAATCTGGACTGGTCTTAAGTGGGATGTGGACTCTTGGCTTTGTTCTTTTTTCTTTGACATGACAAAAGTAACATTGTTTGAATTTTTACAATACAGATGTGAATGATAAGTCTACCGTTATCCTCAGCTTCTTCCCTGAATAACTCCTGTTAACTGTGCAATGCTTTTTAAAATGTAGTATGTGGTATGTCCACTTGTGGATAAAGATCTGGCAGTTTCTTGTAAAAGTAAATATACACATACCCCCTGAGCCAGCAGTTCTACTCCTAAGTGTTTACCCAAGAGAAATGAAAACATATGTTCACAAAAACACTTGTACAAGAATGTTCATAGTAGCTTTATTCATAATAATTCCAAACTGGAAACAGCTCTGTTTTCCATCAGCAGGAGAATGGATAAACAAATTGGTATGTCTGCATAATGGAATACTACTCAACAGTAAAAAGGAATGAACTACAGGTATACAAAACATGGATGACTCTCACAGTTAAGCTGAAGGGGAAGGAAAGCTTTATCAAAGAGAGGACATACTATATGATTTTATTTTTATGAAATTCTAAAACAATTACCTATGCTGGAAAAAAGCCCAGAACGGTGATTGCATTGGGGCGATGGGCATGGGGATTGACTGGGAAGGGAAAGGGGCCTGAGTGAACTTTCAGGGTGATGCTGATGTTCTCTGCCTTAAATGAGGCTTTGGATCATATGGTAAATGTATTTGTCAAAGCCCACTTAATGGTACATTGGAGATTTGTGTATTTCACTAAGTATAATTTTTCCCTCAATTTTAGTTAATATGCATGCTGAATTATTTTGGGGCAAATTATACTGATGTTTACAACTTGAAATGCATCTAAAAATGAGATATAGTAAAATGTTAATTGTAGAATCTAGGTGGGTTTAAGGGTGTTCACTGTTATAGATCATTCAACTTTTCTGTGCATTTGTAAATATTCCTAATTGAATGCTGGAGCAAAAAAAAACGTATGAATACATTTGTGTGTTTCTCTGGACCACCTTCACCAGTCTCAGTCTTTCCCACAGATGGTTATCAGTTTTCTGATCAGTCCTTTTTTCAGTGCATTCATGTATATGTATATAAATATATATGTGGTTATATGTGGAATATGTAGGGACAAGGTAGTTTTATCTTTTCTACTTTTCCATGAGTGATAGGAAAATCGTTTGTTCCAGAACTTGATATTTTCACTTAATATGTGTTGGCTGTGTTTCCATGTCGGTACATATAGATTTGTCTCATTCCTTTGAATCATTGCAGAATATTCCACAGTTTACAGACAACACTATGGAATGTATATATTTCTTTTTATCAATATTTAAATTGTTTGCAGTTTTTCTCGTAAAAATTGCTTCAGTAATTATATGCAACTGTTTATCTAGAGTAGATAAACTGAGAAATGGAAGCAGTTTATAATACATGCTTATTTTTATTATTAATAGATTGTCCTCCAAAAATGCTGTACCAGTTTATACTTCCACCAGCAGTGGATAGAAATACCTGTTTCCCTTCAACTTTTTGAGCACTGGATGTTGTCACTTTTTAAATTTTTTTCCGTTTTGATTGGATACTGGTATCTGGTTGGTTTCATTTGCAGTTTCTCCAGTAACTACTACTGAGTATATTTTTATGTTTGCTCATTTTCCTTTTTTTTTTTTTTTTGTTAATGCATACAATCTTTTGCTTGTTTTTTCTTCTGTGTTGTGTTCTTACTGGTTAAAGGAAATTTTTGATACACCTTGAATGTTAAACATTTATTGTACTTGCAGATATTCTTTACAGTCTCTTGCTCATCTTTTCGTTCTCTTTTTTCTTTCATTTTAAAAATTGTAGGCCAGGCACAGTGGCTCATGCCTGTAATCCTAGCACTGTGGGAGGCCAAGGCAGGAGGATCACTAGAGCTTAGGAGTTTGAGACCAGCCTGAGCAAGAGTGACACCTAGTCTCTACTAAAAATAGAAAAAATTAGCTGGTCCTGGTGGCGTATGTCTGCAGTCCTAGCTACCCAGGAGGCTGAGGCAGGAGGATCGCTTGAGCCCAGGAGTTTGAGGTTGCTCTGAGCTAGGCTGATGCCATGGCACTCTAGCCCAGACAACAGAGTGAGACTCTGTCTCGGGGGAAAAAAAATCATAATGGTTTTAAATTGACATTATCACAAGTTTTACAATGTTTTCCAGGCTTTTCTTAATCAGTTATCTCAGCTTATATAATCTGTCATTTCCTTACTGATTTGAATTGGCAACTTATTGCATGAAAAAAATTCTATTTTATGTGGATTTTTTTGGATATGGTTGATCTGTATCTCCTGTGTCATTATCATACTATAGTATTTAGGCTCTATCTAAGTGTAAAGTAAAATGTGTAAATTTTGTGTCAGTACTCTCTGTCCAGTTTTGGTGTTGAGGTAAGATAATCAATGGGGCATACGAAAAGGATAGTTTATGTGTAGAGAAATGGTCTATTCCTTGGATATTGGAAGATTTACTAATTAAAAACATTTTATTGATCAAATTATTTGATTTGTTATTTAATTCTATTGAATATTATTGTGTTTTTTTGTAGAGACTGAATCTCACTGTGTTGCTCAGGCTGATCTTGAACTCCTGGCCTCAAGTGATCCTCCCATCTCCCGAAGTGCTAGGGTTTACAGGTGTGAACCATGGGACCTGGCCTAAAGCTATTGAGTGTTTTGGTGGGGCATCTTTTTTGGGTTTTTGTGGGGTGTTTTTCTGAGACAGGGTCTTCTGTTGCCTGGGCTAGAGTGCAGTGATGTGATCATATCTCACTGCAACCTCAGACTCCTGGGCTTAAGTGATCCTCCTGCCTCAGCCTCCTGAGTAGCTGGGACTACAGGCACATACAACCATGCCAGCCAATTATTATTATTTATTTATTTATTTATTTTTGCTAGACACAGGGTCTTGCTATTGCTCAGCGTTGGTCTTCAACTCCTGGGCTCAAGTGATCCTCCTGCCTCAGCCTCCCAAAGTGCTAGGATTACAGGTGTGAGCCACTATTCCTGGCCCTTGGAGTTTTTTAAATTGCATTTTGTTTCTATTAATTTGTGTTTTTATCTTAAATCTCTCCTACTTTATTTGAATTTATTTTAGTCCTGAACTAAAAACCTGTCTGTTTTGTTAGTGCATGCATTTAAGACTGTGGATTTTACTTTGAGTTCTGCTCTGACTACATTATCGTTTTGATTTTTGAGTATTTCCATTTTGCCTTTTTAATCCCAGGGTTAAGATACCATTTTCTAGATTTATAGTCATTTCTAATATATTTATTTTTATTTTAGATAATTTGGCCTTGACTTTTTAAGTTTTTTAGTTTTTAATTTAGTTTTGTTTTTGTTTTTTGTAATTTAAGTCATGGTCAGTTTGGGGACTGTGTTCCAATTTTGTGAAAAGTGTATTTTCTGGTGACTGCAAAGCTTTATATATGTTAGATAACTGTTGTGCTTTTAAAAATACATACTGTCCTTTTTTGTTATTCTGCTCAAATCTGTGGATTTCAGAGAAAGGTATGTTGAAATCTCTACTCATGATTGTGGTAAATTTTGTAATTCTGCTTTTGCTTTATGTATCTGAAGCTACTTAACATCACAAAGGTTCATGGTTGTTATGCTGAATCTTCTTGATGTGTTTTCATTTACTTTCATTAATATAAAATGTCTTCATTTCTATTCATGCTTTTTGACTTGAATTCTAGATTGTTTACATCTACATTTCTTTTTGTTAGCCAAGACCTTTATTTTCCTGTTTATTTATAGCCATTGGTGTTTTAATTTTAGGTTTTCTTTTATTTGACTACTTTTACATTATGCCTTCCATAGTATTGGGGTTTTAATTCCCCATTGTTATTTTTATTTTTATTTTTTCTTTGAGACAGAGTCTCACTCTGTTTCCCAGGCTAGAGTGCCATGGTGTCAGCCTAGCTCACAGCAACCTCAAACTCCTGGGCTCAAGCGATCCCCCTGGCCTCAGCCTCCCGAGTAGCTGGGACTACAGGCATGTGCCACCATGCCCGGCTAATTTTTTCTATGTATTTTTAGCTGGCCTATTAATTTCTTTCTATTTTTAGTAGAGACGGTCTCGCTCTTGCTCAGGCTGGTTTCGAACTCCTGACCTTGAGCAATCCACCCTCCTTGGCCTCCCAGAGTGCTAGGATTACAGGCATGAGCCACCCATTGTTATTGACTATAAGCAAATTTGAAATTTCAGCCTTATATAAAGTATAAACTAATACAGTGACAAAGAGATCATTGGCTGTCTGGTGAAGAACAT
>CAUYRT010065595.1:0-25528 GCA_963574885.1 Lepilemur ruficaudatus
ATATATAGAAAAAATTAGCCGGGCATGGTGGCGCATGCCTGTAGTCCCAGCTACTCGGGAGGCTGAGGCAGAAGGATTGCTTGAGCCCAGGAGTTTGAAGTTGCTGTGAGCTAGGCTGACACCACTGTACTCTAGCCCGGGCAACACCGTGAGACTCTGTCTAAAAAAAAAAAAAAAAAAAAAAGAAAGAAAGAAAGAAATTACACATTACAAATCAATGGTAAAATAGTTTTTATTGTGCAAATTTCTAGAAGAAATAAAGGAAAGAAATTTCAGTAGAAAAGTGTAAAAGGTTAGCATAAAACACTTACCTTTCAGATAAACTTGGGAAGATTTAAATGAGTTAAGCCATGAGGTAGTCACAGAGATAATTAAAGTAAGAAGAGCAAGCAGTAAGAAAATCCGGCCACACAGCAAAATGAAATCTTTAATTCCTTAAAAATAAAAAAGAAATTAAAATTAAAAATACTTTTCTTGACATAATTATCATTAGAAGATTATCTGTACTAGAAAAGTATAATAAAAGTTAAGTTTTCCATCTGTCTTATGATCTGGTTGATATACAGTGGTCCCCTGGCATCTGTAGTGGACTGGTTCCAGGATCACTATGGATACCAAAATCCATGGATACTCACCGTCCCTTACATAAAATGGTGTAGTAAATGCATGTAACCGATACATATCATCCTATATACTTTAAATTATCTCTAGATAACTTATAATACCTAATATAGTGTAAATGCTATGTTAATTAGTTGTAGTGTTTAGGGAATAATGACAAGGAAAAAAACTCTGTTTATGTTCAATACAGATACAACCATCCATTTTTTTTTCCAAATACTTTCTTTTTAATTTTTTTTTGTGGAGACAGGGTCTTGCTTTTGTTCAGGCTGGTCTGGAACTCCTAAACTCGACCAATCTGCCCACCTTGGCCTCCCAGAGTGCTAGGATTACAGGTGTGAGCCACCACACCCAACCTTTTCCAAATATTTTCAATCCACAGTTGGTTACATCCACAGATGCAGAACCCATGGATACAGTTGGCCAACTATATTCGCCTTTGGGCACTGAAACTCATCATTTGTCATTACCAGGAAAAGTTTTCAGGGTATATAATTCACTTATTTCTCACAAATTGTGCAACTGGGCCAGGTGCAGTGGCTCACGCCTGTAATCCTAGCACTCTGGGAGGCCAAGATGGAAGGATCGCTTGGGCTCAGGAGTTTCAGACCAGCCTGAGCAAGAGTGAGACCCCATCTCTGTTAAAAACAGAAAAATTAGCCGGGTGTGGTGTCACACGCTACTCAGGAGGTTGAGGCAGGATTGCTTGAGCCCCGGAGCTGGAGGTTGCCGTGAGCTATGACAACACCACTGCACTGTACCGGGGCCACTCTGTCTCAAAATTGTGCAACTGTGTGCTTCTCTATTTCTCAATACTTATTTAGTCATTTTGTAAATAAAATTACTATTTATGTGTCTGCCTAGAAACAAAGCAAAAATTGAGTATTTGGTTTTCTATTAAGAACCAAATTAAATCAGCAGAAATCTAATGAGTACCTACTTTGTGTAATACAATTTGCTAAATGTTGAGGAAGGGGAAATATAATGTTGGGTTAAAAATGGTTTCTATCCTCCAGGAGTTTTTAGTCTTATTTCATTTTTTCATTTTCAAGTGTTACATGGCAGAGATATAGAGGAACCATCTTACCAATGTGATTGGGGGTAATGAGTCAATTAACTAAAGCTTAAAAAAGAAATTATAAAAACTTAGTCTAATACAAAACATAGGTTATGTAAAATAAAATTTTAAAAATCCAGCAATTTAAAGTTGTTTAGAGAAGAAATATGATTTTTTTATGTCATCCAACTTGACAGCATAAGCTTTTGATTCAGGTGTTCAATACAACACATGATTAAATCTAGGGTATCTCTGGCCATCACAAAAGTAATTTAATACTTAAATATCAGTACTTTCTAGAACTCTTGGCCTAGTTTTATTTGACACTGCGATAAGAGCTGGGAATGCAAAAACAAATTTGATGTGGTCTCTGGCCCTCAAGGTGTATTTCTTTGTAATCAGAGCTGATCGTGGGAGCAAATCTCCTGCAACCCTCAATAAAGACCTTCTCTGACTAGTGACTCAAATATTAGTGCCAGAGTATAATGAGCAGAGTAGGGGTGGATCTGCTAAGGGAAGGGAACAGCTGAATTATGGAAAAGGTGAGTTTGAATTCAACATTCCTAATCATCGGGATAATGAATGGTCTTGTTATATTCCAATATAGCCTAATGATTAGAAAGCTTCTGGAGAGTCTTTTTAAAAAGCATATTCTTTTTATTTCTTATTTCAAGTAACATCTCTGGGCATCTGACTCCTTGAGGGAGTTAGATTCTCCTTGATCCAGCCTCAATGGCCTTCATCCTTTTCCTCTAACATGTCACAATCCCTATGCCTAGTATAGTCGTCCCTTCCCCTGCACCCGTCCCTCCCGTCCCCTCCACCGGCGTTTCAAGGATTTGGTGCCTTATTTAAATCTCGGTATAAATTTTTCAGAAAACCTTCATCCTATCCGCCTACTTCCTTTTGAGCGCCCATCACAGGGTGAAAGTACTATGACCTGCCCCTTGCTTTCTGCCTCCGCGCCATCGTACGCAAAACTTCTTCCGACCTGGGGCGGGGCGGCAGATTCTTCCGCGAAGTAGAGCCGGCCCTGGGAGTGGGAGGCGGGCGCGATGCAGTCTGGGAATTGTAGTAAAGCCTCTCAGAGGCGACGCGGCCAGGGAGGCGGTAACGCAACGCAAGGTTCCTGTGAAAATTACCCAGCTATGAGTGCCACAGGGGAAAAAAATCCACACCTACCTATATCTGGGATTCCACGTCGGAGCTCCAGACACAAGAGGGGAAGAGCAGAGAGGAAGAAAATACCCACGATCCCTCGAGAAGCCATGGTGACAGAAGCCCGGGTTCGGGCATAAGCCCCGCCCCTTCCGGTCGCGCCTTCCGGGTAAGGTGAAGCGGAACCCTTCCTCGCGGGAGGAATGTTGGTGGTGAGAGCTGGACGATGAGACCGGGTCGTTGGTCAGACTGAGATAAGATCCTCTGGTTTCATCGTCTGTAATCTCGTCTCGGAAGGAATGCGAGTCACCTCACCAAGTCACATGACGTCCTCGAAGCGAGGGCTCCCAGGGCGGTGGCTCCCTGGAGGACGGCGGCTGCCCCTGCGGCCGCAGGACCGTGCGGAGTCTGTGGGAAAGAGCTCTCGAGAGCGAAATGGCGGGGCAGGGAGAGTGCCCTGGCGGTTGACGCTGTGGAGAGGCAGTCTGGCCCCTTGGCCTTGTGGTCCTAGGGAGTGATTTGTGGGCTTTCGGATCCCAGCTACCAAGCACTGTGTCTCACTAACGGTTCCCGGCCCCTGCCGCGGTCTCTGGTTCCTGCGGTAAGACAACTAACTCAAAAGTGGGGCCTCGCGCCAATACCCGCCCCCCACACCCTAACACCAGATGCGGGAGACCCTCCAGCCCTGTACTTGTTAATGACTTAACCTTGGCCTCACAGTTCTATGACCTCATTGCCATCCCATGACTCGCCTCTATGGCGTTATCTCCCCACCTGCAGCTCAGTTAAGCGGCTGAGGTCCCCGCACTCTGCAAGATTTCATATTCTGAAATCCTCCTTCTGACCCATTCATCCGTCCTCCCGCCTCGCTCGTCAGTTTAGTTTATCAAACAATTTATTGAGCCCCACGACTTGCCTGGTACTGTAGAAGTCAGGAAGTTTCAAGTATATGGAAGTTATTGGATTTGCCTTCAAGAAACTCACCTTCGTGGGCAAGATGACCCGTGAATAGATAAATACAGTACAGTGCCTGAGTGCTGTGATAAGGATATGACCCGGGTGCTGCAGAACGATACCCCAAGGCTTTGGGAGGCTTTCCCGAAGGAGATCATGCCTGAATTGTGTTGAAAAGTTAGGAGTTTGTGCAGGGATCCAAAAGGAAGGCTGGGATTTCAAGTTTAGGAAACGGAGCAGAGGAACTACCAGCAGGTAAAATATTGCTGCAGTTTAAAGCTTGAGGTTCTTTGAATTACGTTGGAGCTGGGACCACCGAGGGCTTTCATGTAAGATAAGAACTATATCCTCCAAGTGAAGCTGCAAAATATGATACAATCTCAAGATCAATAAGGGTAATATAAATCAGTGGTCCCCAACCTTTTTGGCACCAGGGACTGGTTTCACGGAAGACAGTTTTTCCATGGGTGTGTAGGAGGGGGAGGAGGGAGTGCGGCGCAGGGTGGTGGAGCTCAGGCAGTGATGCGAATGGTGGGGAGCGGCTGTAAGCCGGATGCTCACCTCCTTCTCTGCAGCCTGGTTTCTAAGCTTCATGGAAGACAACTTTTCCACAGCTGGGGTCTGGGGGTGGGGAAAGCGAGTTCTGATACTAAAGTGCTGCCTGGTTTCTAACAGGCCAGGGACCAGTACTAGGCCGTAGCCCGGGGGCTGGGGATTGCAGATATAAATTATAGCATTGTTACCGTTGCAGGCCCTTCCCCTCGCTATGTAATACAAATTAACAAGAGGCCAAGTGGGAGTCACAGGTAAGGCTTTATTGGGGCTTATGCTCCAGACAGCACAAGAGGAAGAGTTGTCCCGCTGGCTCCCCGAAGGGCAGGGCGTTCAGGAAGAGTTTAAAGAAGCTTTAGGTGGTAAAAGGGTGACAGGTATGCATATAGAGGTGGAGATTTTCTTTTGCCCTGGGAGTTCTATTATATGCTTGTTCATGCATCACCTGTCTCATTAGTATGTTAAATCTCCACCCCGGGCGTAATTTTTGGCATTAAAATGAGATTATTATGAGGGAAAAGTCAGTGTAAAGTCAATGTGTGTGGGGAGTGGTCTCTTCTGGCTTGAGGTGGTTGGATCCGGAGAGGTCTGGTTTTTCCCCTGCCAGGTGCCATATCATCTTGTGTCAGTGTCTTGCTTCAGTGACCCTGAAAACATTACTCACAAGACAGATGGTTTGGTCCCTTCCTTATATGGGTATGGGCTGAATTCTGGCAGCTAGTTTTTCTTTGTTTTTATGCTTTTTCGTTTGATTAGGGTGGGTCATGTTGCCCCGTGTTGTCTCCCTTGGTCAAAGTGAGGCCTGAGTCCTGTCCCTGTACTGTGTCAACGTGACATACCATTAAATAATTAGCTATATCGACTCTTTCAGAGGTTCCCATTGTTGTCTGTACATATTTTGTGTTCATCATGCATGAGAATGAGGACAGGAAAGGAAGTTCTACAGTTCTTACGATCTTCATTTTGGTATGATTTCCTCCTTAAGGTATTTTTTCTTCCTCCCTGACTTTCTGTATTACCTAATGTAATCTGTTGATGGCGCCAGTGAATCTCTGTCTGGACCATAAGGCAGAGGTTCCCGACTACTCCAGCTTAGCTTTAGGTCTTCACATGCGGGAAGCCAGCATTTCCCAAAATTTGTTGACCATGAACTCTCTTCACTGCAACTGTCAACTCCCTCCCCTCACCCCTAAAGACCACCAGAATAACCTGTTTATTAAGTAAAGCTGAATTTCTTACTGCATTAAGGGAGAATAGTACTTTAACATAATCTTAGTAGTGTCTCGGAGAGGTCAAAGTTGTTTTTATAGGGTTCTATAGTCTAGTTGGAGTGGTTTAAGGTGGTCTTTTCGATATGGGGAACTCATTGGGATCGGACACAGTTCATAGCATAGTAAGTTGGAAACTGGTACACCCAATAAGGTGAAGGAATTGGAGACAGATTTGGCCCCATTTTTGACAAGGAAGGGATTGCCCAATTAAGTGATCTACTCAACTTCTCAGCACTTTGCAGCCAGATGAGCAACCTACTGTTCATAAATGGGTTTTGAAGTAGTTCCAAAATCTCATAATGAAAGTATGTATTGATTTACAGTCTATCTTTGTGGGCAATAATTTCCAGGAACAAACAGTAATATCAGGTTGATTGATATAGAGCTCTTAGTTCTTACTGGTGATAATTAAGCCATAAACTACAGGTGTCCCAGTTCTCACAATAAAATCTTATGAACACTCCTTGAGTGTGGTATATGAGGAAGAGATTGTAAAATCTAGTTTATTTTAAACCATTCTCTAGTAATATTCTTTTTTTTTTTTTTTTTGAGACAGAGTCTCACTCTGTTGCCCCAGCTAAAGTGCCGTGGCCTCAGCCTAGCTCACAGCAACCTCAAACTCCTGGGCTCAAACAATCCTCCTTCCTCAGCCTCCCGAGTAGCTGGGACTACAGGCATGCGCCACTTGGCTAATTTTTTCTACTTTTTAATTGTTGAGCTAATTTGTTTCTATTTTTAGTAGAGACAGGGTCTTGCTCTTGCTCAGGCTGGTTTTGAACTCCTGACCTTGAGCGATCCCCCTACCTTGGCCTCCCAGAGTGCTAGGATTACAGGCATGAGCCACCACGCCCAGCTACAAATAAGTTTAAATGTTAGTATATTATGTGTCTGTAAGTAATGTATTATTCACCATATTTTTAAATGTCATATCACATATTTATTTTTTCATTTAGCACTGTTAGGTTAACCCCCGTTGATTTGCGTAGGTGTAGTTCATGTATTTTTACTTCTGGATAGTTCATTATATGAATATTAATCCATTATATGAGTATTTATTTTTTGATGATGGACATTTAGGTTATTTCCCATAAAGAAATGAAGGAAAAGATAAACACCGCTTTTAGGATACTGATTACCTCTGGGGGATGGAAAAAGGGAGGAGGACGCAAGTGGGAAAGCTATGTGGAACTAACAGTGTAGGTATGTGAATGTGCATTGTATTATTCTTATACAGGTACTTTGTTTTTGTTTTTTTCTTTGAGACAGAGTCTCACTTTGTTGCCTGGGCTAGAGTGCCGTGGCGTCAGCCTAGCTCACAGCAACTTCAAACTCCTGGGCTCAAACAATCCTTCTGCCTCAGCCTCCTGAGTAGCTGGGACTACAGGCACACGCCACGATGCATGGCTAATTTTTTTTTCTATGTATTTTTAGTTGGCCAATTAATTTCTTTCTATTTTAAGTAGAGACGGGGTCTCGCTCTTGGTCAGGCTGGTTTCGAACTCCTGACCTTGAGCGGTCCTCCCGCCTCGGCCTCCCAAAGTGCTGGGATTACAGGCGTGAGCCACTGCACCTGGCCCAGGTACTTTGTTTATCTTTAATATTGCAAAATATATTTTAAAAATAAACAGTTACAGAAATATCACATTTAGATTCAGAATAGGAATAATAGTAGTATTTCTAAAGCTTTAAGACATCCCCTATCTTCTTTCCAACTACATTAGTGAAACAGATCAAAAGGGTGAAAGAGGTCTTCAGTACATGTGTTATTTCCCTCTAGATGTTGTCTTCTAAGGTTGTATCCAGTTTCTCAAGGAAGCAGACTTGCCATGCCCCTCTAAAAGTTTCTTTCCCCTTTTAGTATAATTTGCTTCATTTTAATTTCACATTCCTGTTCTCTGTCTCCTGGGTGTTTATCCTTCATCCCAATATTAAATATTGATACTATGTAATTCAGTAATGTTCAATTATTCCTTTCCTCATATCTTTCTCCTAAGTGACTGCAGTTATCTTCCTGTATGGAACATGAGGAATGCATTTTACTGAGTAACATGTATGTGCAAAGCTTTTTGTGTACACTATTTCCTGTATAGACTTCTTAGATCATTTACATAAGTACCATTACCACCTTCCTGCTAACATAATACCTCTTGACCTGCAACCTTGACACAAAGTTGTAATATAAATTAGTCACTTATGAATCATGAATACACTTCCTACAAATTATCCTACAGGAAAAATTACAGAGAGGAAAAGGGTCCTTTTTTTTTTTAGAATAAAACAAAAAGTGATACTCCACATTTTCTCCTACCAAAAAATATCATTTAAAAAAATCCTGGAGCTTGTATTTTCACTGTAAGATATTTATGATGGTTTCTTTCTAATCATGGCTAAGAGAATAGGCTTCTGAGTTAGGCCTGCAGGATTTGAATTCCTGCTCTGCCTTTTACTAGCTGTTTAATCTTGTAATTTTGTGCAAGTTATTTAACCTGTTCGAACCTCAGTCTCTGCATCTATAAAATGGAGACAGCAATAGTACAGTATTTAGTTCTTGTGTTAAGGAAGGGATAACACATAAAGCTTTAGCACAGTGCCTAGCTTCATGTGTATTAATTGTGGGTTTATTCTGACAAACATCTCACACAATCTTTGTAGAAATTACCTAATTCGTCTAGCGTTTGGAAGAAAATTTTTAAAGATGAAATTATTAAAAGGTGAAATAACTGCTTGGGGCTCGTCTGTTTCTCACAAGTCATGCTAGTTTATAATGATGCCATAAGATTGCCACACTGGAATGATAACTTTGTTGATTTTCATGCTTAGCACTTAATATCATCCTGAAACTCCCTCTTATGAACTACATCAACTAAATTTTTACTTTTAGCTGACATTTCTTTGCTTGAAGAAGAGAAAGCTTAGATATGAAGTCTTCATGGGCTATGGCAACCTGTTCTCCTTTCACATAAGTCAGAAGCAAAAAGGAGAACTGTTTACGTGAAAATAAAATATTTTAGTCCCAAATAATACTTTATGAATCTTTGGTTTCAACATATTGCATGGGAGTATATAATTAGGTGATAAAACCTAATTCTTTTCCCCTTTAATACTAGGAGACACGTAGACCTCTACCTTCTTTCATCTTCTTTATTTTTGCTTCATGGCATTTTTTCTCCCATTTATGGAACATCAAGACTTACTATCTTTGACTCTTTCACCCTCCCCCAACTTGTCATTTTCTCTTAAGTCTCTCAGATCCGTTCGTTCCTATTTTCAATTCTGCCACCTATAACCTTTGCCTCCTCTACTGTCAGCTTCACCTTCTTCAGTTCATTTCATAGATTTTCAAGGAAAGACACCTCTGAGAGATCTCCACTGACTCCTTTTTTTTTTTGTGAGACAGAGCCCTGCCTAGAGTGCCGTGGCGTCAGCCTAGCTCACAGCAACCTCAAACTCCTGGGGCTTAAGCAATCCTCCTCACCCTCCCAAGTAGCTGGGGCTACAGGCACATGCCACCACACCTGGCTAATTTTTCTATTTTTAGTAGAGACAGGGTCTCACTCTTGTTCAAGCTGGTCTCCAACTCCTGAGCTCAAGCGATCCTCCTGCCTTGGCCTCCCAGAGTGCTAGGATTACAGGCATGAGCCACTTCACCCAGGCATCCAGTGACTCCTTCTTGCCTATGGAGTAACGTTGAAATGCCATAGCCTGCGTACAACCAAGGCTTTCCAGGACTCCACACATCTCCAGTTACCCCTTCAAACTGCCCACATCCCAATCTGCACAGCTCTACTGACATATTTCCAGTTCCTGCTAGCGCATTTCCTCCACTTTAAGTTATTCTCTGTGTTTGTGTGCAAACTAAAGTAAAATCATAAGGCCCCCAGCAGACTGAATGGACCCCCTTTGGGCCAAAAGGACCCCAGAAAAACCTTAAAGCTGAGTTGCCAGCTGTGAGGAGAAGGGAGGTCAGACAGGCCTTGTCATGCCCTCTCCCTTTTGAAGTTACTCTTTGTATAATAACAATAAGATACTAAATCATTAATAGGCCTAAGGCCATGCAAGACCTTAAACCACACCCGTGAGACAGTATAGGGAGAGGACTGAGGCCTCACCTCTGACCAAGAGAGGCAACATGGGACAGCATGACCCAGCCTACTTCCAAGGGCTTCCTGGCCACTGGAATTCAGCCTAGATAGGGAGAGGGGCCCGACCATCTGTCTTGTGAGTAGTGTTTTTCAAGGACACTAGAACAAGATACTGACACAGGCTGAGAAGGCACCTAGTGACAAAAGAACCAGATCTATCTGGATCCAACCACTTCAAGCCAGAAGAGACCCCCATTTTGACCTTACCCAGGCTTTTTCCCTCATTACAATCTCATTTTAATGCTAAAAGTCGTCATGCTCAGGGATGGAGATCGAACATACTAATGAGACAGGTGATGCATGAGGAACTATATAATAGAACTACACAGGCACAAGAAAATCTCCACCCTTGTATGTGTACATGTCACCCTTTTCCTACGTATGCCTCTTTAAAACTCTCCCTGAATTCCCTTTTGAGAGCCTGTCTGAGGACTCTTTCCTTTGTGCTGTCCCCCTTGTGCTCGAGCAGTTTGGCCTCTTGTTAATCTCTATTACATAGAGAGTCCAAGAGCCTGCCCAGTAACACCTGCGGGACATCAATTCACTTAACAGATCCCTGAAGTTTCCCTAAATGTCCAGTGCCTTGTCTCTGATTAAACAGACATCCTTAAGTTAAAACATTCCAAGCCGGCCGGGCGCAGTGGCTCACTCCTGTAATCCTAGCACTTTGGGAGGCCGAGGCAGGAGGATCGCTCAAGGTCAGGAGTTTGAAACCAGCCTGAGCAAGAGCGAGACCCCATCTCTACTAAAAATAGAAAGAAATTAATTGGCCAACTAAAAATATATAGAAAAAATTAGCCGGGCATGGTGGCTCATGCCTGTAGTCCCAGCTACTCGGGAGGCTGAGGCAGAAGGATAGTTTGAGCCCAGGAGGTTGAGGTTGCTGTGAGCTAGGCTGACGCCACGGCACTCTAGCCCGGGCAACAGAGTGAGACTCTGTCTAAAAAAAAAAAAAAAAAAAAATTCTAAGCCTTTAGACAACGCTTCCTTTCTTTAACCAATTACCAATCATAGAATCTTTAAACTCACCTATAATCTGTAAGCCCCTGCTTCGAGATGTCCTGCCTTTTCAGGACAACCAATGTACACCCCCCCATATGTTTTTTTAGGATCTCGTGTAATACCTGTCTCCATGAATATATAAAACCAAATTGTAACCCAACTACCACGGGCACCTTTTCTCAGGACCTCTTGAGGCCATGTGCTCTGGGCTGGTCACCCACATTCGGGTCAGAATAAACCTCTTAAAATTATTTTACACAGTTTGGTTTTTTCCCCACTAACACATTTTTCTCCTTTTCATCAGCCCCCCAATTCCCTGATAAAGCAACTATCAGAGAGGGTAAGGGACTATGACAGTGCCTGTAGTGGGACTTGAATCCAAGTTTCTCAGACACTTTAGCCCTAAATACTTCCGTGTGTATCTCTTGGCAAGGACATTCTCTCACATAACCATAGTACAACTATCACACTCTGCAGATTTAACATTGATGTGGTACCATTATATGTTATGCAGACTATACTCAAATTTCATCAATTGTCCTTCGGAGCAAATTTCTCCCAATGGAGACTCCCATCCAGGATCAGGCTTTGCCTTCAGTTCTCATATTTCTTCAGTCATCTTTAATCTGGAAAACTTCCTTGGCCTTGCTTTGTTTTCAAAACATCTATCGTTTTTGAACAGCACGGCCTAGTTGTTTATAAAGTTTCGCTCAAGTTGTTCTGAGTGTTAGTTACCTCATGGCAGGATTCAGGTTACGGATTTTTAGCAGGGATACTACATAAGTGAATCTGTGTCCTTTACGGCACCCCATCGTGAGCCACTCAATGACAGGTGCCTCATATTGGCAATATTCAACTTTGATCGTTTGGATAAGGTGGTGCCTGGCCCACTTACCATTTTCCCCTTTGTGATCAATAAGCAATGTATAGGGACAGAATCTGAAACTGTGCGTATAACTTTTCCCTATCAAACATTCACCAGTAGTTGGTTTTACTGTTCATTGATGGTTCCTGACAAAACAATAGTCGCTCTGGTAGTTGCAAAATGGTGACTTTCTAACTGTTGTTCCTTCTAGATTTATTACATGGCAATCTACTGGAAGGAAGAACTTTGCCTTCTTCTATTACTTTTTCTTTTTCTTTTTTTTTTCAGACAGAGTCTCACTCTGTCACCCAGGCTAGAGTGCCGTGGTATCAGCCTAGCTCACAGCAACCTTAAACTCCTGGGATCAAGCAATCCTCCTGCCCCAGCCCCCGGAGTAGCTGGGACTGCAGGCACTGGCCACCACCACCTGCTTAATTTTTTCTATTTTTAGGAGAGACAGGTCTCACTCTTGGCTCAGGTTGGTCTCTAACTCCTGGTCTCAAGGGATCCTCCAGCCTTGGCTTCCCAGACTGCTAGGATTACAGGCATCAGCCACCACACCTGGCTCCGTATTACTTTTTAATAAGGAGAAAAAATCGGATACCATTCTAATTGGGTGCAGTTGATTCCCATTCCCCCTCAAGTGTGCGTGGCCTAGCTATTTGCCACCTGGGCCTTTGTTTCTTTGCCTGCAGGGCTCTCAGCCTTGCGGTCAGATGACCTGCATGTTGTCCTCGTGGGCGATGGGTACACTTACTATTCTGTACTGTGCAGTTGGACCTTCTAGATATTCCAAAAGGCCACCTTAGTGTCTCCAGCTTGCGCCGTCAATGCTTGCATGGTCAGTGCTTGCATGTCTCCATCTTGACCCTATCTTTATGCTTCATCTGTGGATCACAAAAAGCATTACTCTGATTCAACCCATTATTCCAATGTTTCTTAAACTAAATGTGCTTAAGAATCACCTGAAAGTGGGAGAGAGTGTTGTTTAAAATGTAGATTCCTACACCTTCATGGTGGCTCCTGCGCACGCCAACGCCTATAGTCCCAGCTACTAAGGAGGCTAAGGCAAGAGGATCGCTTAAGCCCTGGAGTTCCAGGCTGCAGTGAGCTATGATGGCGCCCCTGCCCTCCAGCCTGAGCGACAAACCAAGACCCCATCTCCAAAAAAAATAAATAAATTTTAAAAAATGATTCTTGGGGTCTCGCCCCCTTAGATTCTTATTCTAGCGATCTGGGTTAAGGCCCAGGAATAAGCACTCCAGGTAGTCTCTGGAACAAATTTTAAGAAACATCAACACCCAAAACAGAGGCCAGCAAGCGCTGGCAACTCCCCAAGGCGTCCGCTCGGGCAAAGCGGGGTGAATCCAGTGAGGGCGTTCGTCCTTCCCCGCCTCGCCCCTAGGGACTCCAGAAACCTTCCTCTGGCTGGCGCCGCCCGGGTCCGGGGACGCAGGTGGCAGGGGGAAGACGGAGGCTGAGAGGCGGGGCCCTCGGAGGCCCTGGAAGGCGGCGCGTCCCCGGGGTCCCGGGGAGCCCCGGCCCGCCGGGAGCCCCGCCCCCCGCCGCGGCGCGGTGCGGTGCTTAGTCACGGTGAGGCTGCGCTGGCCCGCCGCTCGCGCCCCCCCGGCCCGGGCCCGCCCCCCGCGGCGCGCCACTTCCGCGTGCATGGCCCTGCTGCCGCGGGTCTGGAGCGCGAGCTGGTGGCGGGCGGCGCGCGCCACCCCCTACCTCCCGCTGCCCGCGGCCGCTGGCGCCCCGCGCGCCCAGTCCCGCGCCATGGCCGGCACGCAGAAGCCGCAACCGCCCTGCCCGCCGGCCGCCGCCGCCTGCTACGACTACCTGGTGATCGGGGGCGGCTCGGGTGGACTGGCCAGCGCGCGCAGGGCGGCAGAGCTCGGCGCCAGGGCCGCCGTGGTGGAGAGCCACAAGCTGGGTGGCACTTGCGTGAGTACCCGGCCCCCGGCCGCTGCCCCTCGCGCTCCGCAGCCCCGCTTCGTCCCAGCCTCTCGAGGACAGCCTGTGCTCTTCCTCCTGCGGTCCCATCCCCCGGCGCTGCGCTTTCCGCTTTCTTGCCAGTGGGAGACGCGAGAAACGTCAAGGGGCTTCTCTGCGGCCACCAGAGCCGAGCCTGCGACTGTTCCCGCGCAAACGCGACATTAACGAGAGCCGTGGCTTTGTTAAATCTAACGCGACTTTCTCGCATTCTCGCTCCTCCAGGTGGGAGAAGATCGTATTCCACACTTGATCTTGTGAAACACGAAACTGCCTCTGGGAAAACCGCTGGTGGCCTGTGTGTAGGACGAGGCGGGTGGCGGGTCTCCTTGAGGAATGAGGATCGCGGTCCTCCAGTTTCCAGGGCAGAGTGATCCGTGGCAGTAGTTCTCAACCTTGGGCGCACGTTCGAGTCACTTGAGGCTTCGCGGCCAGGGCTTCTGACTTAATTGGTCGGAGGTGCAGCCCCGGCTTGGGGATTTTCCGAGGCTTAGCAGGTGATCTGAATGGCAGCCAAGGTGGGGCACACGGGCTACCTTGGTAGAGGACTTACTATTAGATGGTTTCGCAGTTTTGGTTTTGTTTGTTTTGTCTTGGCTTGGGGTAGATTTCAAAACTACCAAAAAACAAAACAAAACAAAGAGTTGTAAATCCTGAGATTGAAAAACTATTCATAATTTATTTTTCTTCTTTCTTTTTTTGAGTCACGGTCTCCTTATATTGCCCAGGCAGGTCCGGAACTCCTGGCGTCAAGCGATCCTCCCTTGAGCCACTGTGCCTGGCCTATTTTATCTTTTTTTCTTAAGAGAAGGGTCTCGCTGCCCAGGCTGGAGTGCAGTGGCGGGATCATAGCTCCCTGCAACCTCGAACTCCTGGGCTCCAGCAGTTCTCTTGCCCCAGCCTCTGGAGTAGCTGGGACTACAGGCTCAAGCCACTATGCCTGGCCCATAATAAGTTTTGTTCCCAAGTTATTGGGGTGGCCTTTTCTATCACAAGATGTGAGTGTTGACTTTTAAAATGTCGTATCCAAGAGGAACCTGGGATTGAGGGTGGGTTCATTAAATTCCTTTGGTGACTGATATTTAAATTATACTAAATTAGGAACCCCTTAAGGGCAGGGATGGGTTCCTATGTTTATGTAACTCTTACCTGAAAATCCCTTGCTCAATAAGCATTTGAGAAATGAATGAAACTAAAAATGGACTGTTATGAAACGGCTGACTCTAGCGTTCAGTGTTCTTTTTTCAAAATGAACTCAGAAGGAAAGAAAAAAAGCCTATTCATTATTAACTTGGACTTTGACACCTTAGTCCACCGTCTCCGCAGAAGGCCAATTGTGGGGTGCCATTAAGAGGCCCCTGGGACAACTGGTGAGAATACTTGATCACTTGTCACTTCTGTACCTCTACATTTTTGTCTGTCTTCCTCTTCCCCTGTTTATGTCATAATCTCCTTGTGGCATCTGCTGTCCTTGCCTGATTCGACTGGTATTAATCAGAAAGGGGCTCACCCGTTTTTAGGTTTCTGTTATGAATGCAAAACACTAAGATATAAACTACTGAGTGTGAGCAAAGGATGGTCAGCTATTTACTGATGCTTTGTAGAGTACCTGGCCTAGCGCGTCTTGTTAGCGGCCTCCGAGTGGAGGTTTTTCTAAGTTTTTGGTGAAAATCAGGGAAAGAATTTAGGACATACCACATAAGCCAAGGAAGTGACAGCTTTTTATTGAAATCAAAGTACACTCTCAGGGGGAGAATGGGCAGGCTGGAAAGAGAGTAGCTGTATCAGGAAGAAGTGGTTTTTGGTCTTTTGACACCTTATTGATTGAGGGGAGGAATATTTAAGGCTAAGGGGTTGGCTTTTATCAAGAATTTTGGTAGTTGGCTGGACATAGTGGCTCACGCCTGTAATCCTAGCACTCTGGGAGGCCGAGGCAGGAAGATTGCTTGAGGCCAGGAGTTCAAGACCAGCCTCAGCAAGAGTGAGACCCTGTCTCTACTAAAAATAGAAAGAGATTAGCCAGGCAACTAAAAATAGAAAATAATTAGCTAGGTGTGGTGGTGCACACTTGTAGTCCCAGCTACTCGGGAGGCTGAGGCAGGAGGATCGCTTGAGCCTAGGAGTTTGAGGTTGCTGTGAGCTAGGCTGATGCCACGGCACTCTAGCCCGGGCAACAGAGCAAAATTCTGTCTCAAAAAAAAAAAAAAAAAAAAAAAAAGAATTTGGGGAGTAATTCTTAGGATTGGGTTTATTTTTATATTTTATATGGTAGTCTTAGAATTGTCATGGTGATTGCGAGGGAGGAGAAATTTTTAAAACTATAATGTAAATGCTATTATAATTAGCCAAAGTTTATGTAAGGTGGCAGAGATAGCTGACAAGCTGGTTGAAACTGATTTTTGCCTCCTGTGGTTCCAAGTCTTTTTGGCCCATGGCTATCTCCTGTAAAGGGCATAGGAGTCTAGGGTTGGGTTTAGGGTCGGGTGGTTGAGGATATATCTGTGGGTAGAGTAGGGGCATGGGGTAGAGGCTGGAATTGTCTCAAGGAGTTCCAGTCCCTGCTTGGGAGGGGGCTTTGGGGTTTTCTGAACTGAGATCAAAAGAAGGTATAAGGTTGAGGTCAAGGGTCCTAGGAACATCCAGTTTTACATGGCAATGTGTTAGGGTGTAAGCTCTCTGTGTCTCTGGGTTTTCTCATAAGGCCATAAATGCCTGAACATAAGAGATTTTTGGACTTTTTGTTGTTGTTTATAAAAGAGGTCTAGTTGGAGGATAGTATAGTTTAGAGCCCCACTGACCTGCCAGACCTCCCTGTCACTCAATTTATATTGGGGCCAGGCAGTGTTACATTGGAAGAGTGGTTTTTTTTTTTAATGTTATTTAATTTAAAGGAGGCCCAGATTTGGACAATATAGCTGAGGGGAGAATCCCTCCGAATGGAGAGGGTATTGTCTGTCTTTTGGGCTTTCTGGATAAGACCTGAAAGAAAGGAAGAAAATACAGAGCATCGTGATGGAGTCTCCCGGAGGTTCGTAAAGGGTAATAGTAGAGCCTCCCCAAGGCTGTGGGTGTTCCCGTCCTCTCCCTGCCTGCCACCTGTTGTGATGGTGTCCATGGTCAGTCATGGGACCCTGCAGAGTCTGGGCATTCTTGGACCCTCCTCTTTGCCCCAGTGGTTGTGGCCCTGGGAAAGATCCCAGCCCTGGCATCCATGAACCCAGAGCAGGGGTGAGGAATTGTCCAGGGGCTTGAAGCATGGGCCGTGTCCAGTTACTAGTGGTCCTACGCTGGGGTGTATTGCTCTAGAACTGGCATCTCTCAGGTTCCGTGACCTCTAATAATCCCACCATCCTCTCTCCCAGATCTGATGGAGCATTTTTAGCCCTGACAGAGTGGTTAAAGGGAGTGGAGCTTTGTGTCTGGAAGGCTCATCTTCTATTTTTATGTAACATTTAATAGCATAGAGTTTTCTTTCTGCCCAGGTGGAGCTGACCTCCATAGGGGTTTTATTATATCAAATCACCTGCACTTTGTGGCATTCAGTCAAGTGATCAAGGAAGATCATAGTACGAGTTCCCTTTCCCTTGGGTCATCCGGTCTGTCCTCATAATCCTTCCACAAAATCCTAATACAAACACAGCAAACAGGAGGAGATTGGCTGGCACTATTAAGGGCAAGCAGCATAAGGGCATCCTTGCCTTGCAAGGCGGCATGCTAAGGCGCAAGCATCTTGCCCCCAAATATGGCGAAGCAGTACAGAAAAGAATGAGGTCTAACAGCAGAGACTAGGCATGGAATTGCCATGGCTTAGAGAGGGAGTATTTGGGCTCCCGCATGGCTCGGGGAAGTCCCCTGCCAGCTCCCTAGCCTGGTGTCACCCAGTGTCTGATGACCATTTGAGTCCACATGGGCTGAGGAGTAACCCTCTGCCACCCCAGCCAAGGGGAGCCATGGTCAGCCAGATGGAGTGAGGCCATGCACCTGTAACTCACTGAGAAACTGCAAAAGCAGTGAGACTCAAGGATGTGCCTACCTCAAATGATGACATGACAGTCAAAAGGCTTAGGCAGCGTCTCCTGGCTGGCTCGCCACAAAGATGATAGCAGCCTCCAAGTGGAGGTTTTTTTTAAGTTTTTGGTAAATGTCAGGAAAAGAATTTTAGGATGCACCACGTAAATTAAGCAAGTGATGGTTTTTTATGGAAAGTGAAAGTATACTCTCAGGAGAGGAGAGCAGGCAGACACTGGGAGGAAGTCTTATTAATTGAAGGGAAGAATATTTAGGGCTAAGGGTTTGGCTTTTAATGGGAATTTGGGTAGTAATTCTTAGAATTGGATTTTTTTTTTTAAAAAAGTTTATATTTTATATGGTTGTCTTGGAATTGTCATGGTGATTTCAAGATACGGTGGCTCACGTCTGTAATCCTAGCACTCTGGGAGGCCGAGGCGGGAGGATCGCTCAAGATCAGGAGTTCGAGACCAGCCTGAGCAAGAGCGAGACCCCGTTTCTACTAAAAATAGAAACAAATTAATTGGCCAACTAAAAATATTTAGAAAAAATTAGCCAGGCATGGTGGTGCACACCTGTAGTACCAGCTACTCAGGAGTCTGAGGCAGGAGGATCGACTGAGCCCAGGAGTCTGAGGTTGCTGTGAGCTAGGCTGACACCACGGCACTCTAGCCCAGGGAACAAAGTGAGACTCTGTCTCAAAAAAAAAAAAAATAAATAAATGTTATATAAAATAAACCAAAGTTTATGTAAGGTGGCAGAGATAGCTGCCAAGCTGGTTGAAGCAGGTTTTTGCCGTTGGTTATTTGTCTCTCTAGTTAGCTTTTGTTTGAGGGTTGCTTATTTTAACATTTGCATCTAATCTGTAGGCCCCTGGATCCGATCTCAGCCCTGTCTCTTAGTCTCCTGTTTTATTATAACAATCTCATCATGCTGTAGCACCTTTTATCTGCATCCGAGTAGTGATATCTTTGGGAAATCCCCTGCTTAACATTTTAATGACATTCTATGGGGCTCTTTTCAAACTGGCTTTCGTTTTGAATTACAAGGAGAGGTGTAGGCATGTGTTGATTATTGGAGAAGATATAACCAGTGGGTAAGACATGGATTTATATCTGTTCAAGGATTTCAGTTATGTGGGCTGTCCACAGTTGCAATGATAAACTTGTGTACAATGGTTTCCAAGCAGGTATAGGGACAAATCAAGGCTTTCTGAAGGACATCATTTCATTGGTCCCTGTCTTCATTTCTCGTATTTTAAGTGCTGAGTGCTTAGACTGGGGCAGGTAGAGAGAAAAAGGTAGATACAAATATTTGTAAGACTAATGTCCCTTCAGGAAATTTACATATGGTAGGGGAGACCAAATGTAGACAGTCAACCCCAAGATGGCGTGGTCTGTGTTAACTGCTGTAAGTAGTAACAGATTACAGTCGTCTGGAGAAGAGTTGGGATTCTTGCTTCTGCTCGGCACCACGGGAAAATTTCATGAAGGAGATTCTTTTTTTCTGAACGTCACAATGTCCTTCTTTGACAGGGAAGGGTTTGGAGCAAAGGCGTAGAAGCAGGATATGTTGTGTAATCGAATTTGACGGGCGCAAAGGGTATCTCTTTAATATAAGTAAGAGATTTGGGAAGGAAGCTGATGGGTGGGTTATGGTGAATAAAAAATGTGGAGTTTCTGGAAGCACTGTGAACTGTGCAGGGTTTTGGGCAGGAGAATGACACAACGAAAGTGGTTTTGTGATTAGCGATGCTCTTGGGAGATGTCCCTTGGGGAGGCCAGATAGAATTTTCTTTAAGATCTGCTAAATAAAATACATTAATTCTAAAGCTTGGTAAATTTTTAAAGTTTGGTGGAAGAACTCACACAGAAGGTTCATGTAAGAGTCTTCCTCTAGCATTGGTTATTTATAGGTGGTGGGATTGTTGTGTCTTTCATTGTTTTGTGTTCATTCATTGAGTTAGTCAGCTGTTTAACAAAATTGATGGGAGGTGGTTGTTTTGGACCAGCCTCCTGCACCAGGCTCTGGTGTGTTTTTTAAAAGCTCCATTGTGATTCTAGAACACGAGCCAGACACATTGCCAGGGGTTTTGTGGGGGCAGGGACTGTGTAAAGACTTTCGCCCAGTGGAAGCATCAGAAGGAATCCAGTGAACCCTAAGTAATTATGGGGCTCCGATGACAGTGAGTTTGGTCCTAGAGTCCTTCCATTTTCTTTCTTTCTTTCTTTTTTTTTTTTTTTTTGAGACAGAGTCTTACTCTGTTGCCCAGGCTAGAGTGCTGTGGCGTCAGCCTAGCTCACAGCAACCTCTAACTCCTGGGCTCAAGTGATCCTCCTGCCTCAGCCTCCCGAGTAGCTGGGACTACAGGCATGAGCCACCATGCCTGGGTAATTTTTTTCTATATATTTTTAGTTGGCCAATTAATTTCTTTCTATTTTTAGTAGAGACAGGGGTCTCACTCTTGCTCAGGCTGGTCTCGAACTCCTGACCTTGAGCGATCCTCCTGCCTCGGCCTCCCAAAGTGCTAGGATTACAGGCGTGAGCCCCCGCACCCGGCCTATTTTCTTTTTTCTTTTTTTTTTTTTTTTTGAGACAGAGTCTCACTCTGTTGCCCGGGCTAGAGTGCTGTGGCGTCAGCCTAGCTCACAGCACACAAACTCCTGGGCTCAAGCAATCCTTCTGCCTCAGCCTCCCGAGTAGCTGGGACTACAGGCATGCGCCACCATGCCTGGCTAATTTTTTTCTATATATTTTTAGTTGGCCAATTAATTTCTTTCTATTTTTAGTATAGACGGGGGTCTCACTCTTGCCCAGGCTAGTTTCGAACTCCTGACCTCGAGTGATCCTCCAGCCTCGGCCTCCGAGAGTGCTAGGATTACAGGCGTTTGAGCCACTGTGCCCGGCATGATCTGTTGTCTTAATTCAGCTAGAGATTTACTTGGATTCCAGAAAGGTTAAATCAATAGATGATTTCATGCAACATAAAAATGGGATTTATATAAGAAAAATGAGGGAGGGGAAGAAAACCACAGACAGTCTGGCAAGAGTGATCCCTATTTGCATGTTTTGTGGGTGCAGTTTCAGGATGTCCCCAAGATCACCCAAGGACTCTGGGAACTTGGCAGAGCTGTGACACTCACAGTTTATTACATGAAAGGTACAGATTAAGGTGACCAAAGGGATGAGTCACGTGGGCAAGGTCCAGGAGAGACCACGTGCTTCCACTTGTCCTCTCCCAGGGCGTGGTGTGGACAGTGCTGAATTCTCCCAGCCATGATTTGATGCGTGCATCAAATTTTACCAATCAGGAAGCTCAGCTGAGCCTTGACATCCAGTGTTTTTATTGGGGGTTGGTCGCGTAGATGAGGCTCCCCTTAGTCTCCAGCACCCCTAGAGGTCAAGCAGATACCGCATGGCCCCCGACACAAATCACATTGTCAGCATGGACTGTCTGGCGTGGCCTGAGGCCCCTGGTAGACCAAGACCCTCTTACCAGGGAGGATGTTGTAGGGGCTTAGAGGTGACCTCCCAAGAGCTGGGCAGGGTGAATGTCTTGCCCAGGAGGGAAACCAGTTGGTGAGGAGCAAAGGGGTCAGTGTGGGACACTCTGTGCCCAGCTGGACCGAAGTGGATATCAATGAAAACTGGCCATCGATGGATTCTCTGGAAACCGGGTTTCCCCGTGGGCGGGGCTTGTGGTGCTTTCTGTGAGGTCCGCTGCCCATCAGCACTGGCAACCTGCCTCATTTTCCTTATCAGAATTCCTCCCTGCAGAGTCTGCCGAGAACGAGGTCTCAGCCCAGCTCGCTTTGTCGGGTGACAGTGTTCTGCCCTGCCAGGGCATCCCATTTCCTTGTGCCTCAGTTTTTCTCTGGGCCTGCATTTCCCTCCACGTCTCTCTCTGTCTTTGAACTTGCGCCCCCAGCTGGCCTCTGTCCCTGACAGCTGAACCCCCTGCACCTTTTCTGTCTGCAGACCAGAGACCTCGACCCCGCCCCTCTCGGCAGATGCTTGATGACAGGAAGGACTGAAATGTCTCGAGGACGCCAGGTCTTTCCTTGATGTTCCTGCGGCCGCCGTGTCGGGGCAGAGATCGACGCCCCTGGTCTTTGCCTGTGTGGGAGTGTGTGTGTGTTTCCCCCTAAATCTCCCTTTCCCTACTGCCCTGTCCCTCTCCTGTCCCCTGATTTCACCATCTCTCCCTGCACTCCCCGTGTCTCCCTGCTTGTCCCCCAGAGTCTGGGGGAGGTCCTGCCTCCGGCTTCCTGCTCAAAGGGAAGCCGAGAGAGGGATCAGGATGGGTGAGTCTGAATTGCAATGATTCTTGGTTCAATAAACACTGGACAAGTTTAGCTGAGTGTGCCCGTGTCCATGTATCCTGCTTTGCTCCCAGAGCTGCCTCTCTCCAGGCCCCAGGCCCAGAAATCAGCGACCATGTGTTGTGCTTGGTGTACCTTTGCTGATGAGTAAGTGCCGAGGTTATACAGGAGAGGAAATGGGTCAACAGTGATTTTAATTCAAACAAGACCCTAGTGGGGCATGTAGCTTGTGCCTGTAATCGATTGGAGGCTGAGGCAGGAGGATCGCTTGAGCCCAGGAATTAGAGGCCAAAGTGAGCTATGATCGTGCCACTGCATCCCAGCCTGGGCAGCGACAGAACAAGACCCTGAGCCTCCGGATCCAGTGTTTAAATAAGAAACCTTGCGATGGCCCCAAATCCTTTGTCACTTGTATTAGTCCACTAGGGCTGCCATAACAAAATACTACAGACTTTGTGGCTTCAATAACAGAAATTTATTTTGTCACAGTTCTGGAAGCCGGAAGTCCAAGGTGCAGGTGCTGGGAGGGTCTGGTGTCCTCTCTCCTCGGCTTCTCACTGTGTCCCCATGTGGTCTCTCCTCTGCGCACACACGTCTCTGGTGTCTCTTTGTCCACGTTCCCTTTGGTAAGGACACCAGTCAGATTGGGTTAGGGCCCACGCTCATGGCCTCATTTTAACTTCCTCACCTCTTTAAAGGCCGTGTCCCCAGATACAGTCACATTGTCAGGCACTGGGAGTTAGGGCTTCAACAGAAGAATCTGGAGGGGCCTCAATTTGGCCCATAGCGACTCCCTTTGGGAGCTGGGGTCTACGCCTCTCCCTCTGAATCCGAATGGGCTCATGATTCCTTCTGCCAAGAGCCTGTGGCAGAACTGGTACCACTAGATTTCTAGGGTCAGGGTTGGGAAAAGCCACACAGAGGCACAATGGAGCGCTTTCCAAACCCGTGCGCACCTCGCTCCTACTGACGGTTCGTAGGCTAAAGCAAGTCCCGTGGCTGAACCCGAATTCAAGGGGTAGTGACATGTACTAGTAATGTACTCCCTCTTTTTGGTGGGAGGTATTGCGAAGTCACATGGCAAAGCGTGGGGGAGCAGGCAGGGTGAAGAACTGGGGCTATTAATTCAGTCAGCTGCAGGGCACCGGCAGTCTCTGTTCCCAGTTTTGAGGGGACGTGGCTAGACCTCTGTGTTCTCAGACAAATTTCAAGCCGCATCTGCCCCATTGGGGTGAACGGACAGTCGCAAGTAGGAACTGGCCTGGTGCAGTGGCTCACGCCTGTGACCTCAGCACTTTGGGAGGCCGAGGTGGGAGCATTGCTTGAGGCCAGGAGTTCAAGACCAGCCTGGTCAACATAGGAAGATCTCATCTCTAATAAAAAACAAACAAACAAACCCAAATTAGCTGGGCTTGGTGGCGCTCCTGTAGTCCCAGCTGCAGGAGGATCGCTTGAGCCCAGGAGTTTGAGGTTGCAGGGGCTATGATGACACCACTGTGCTCCAGCCCGGGTGACTTGGTCAGCGTGTTCGCCAGTAAGCAGTTCCTACTACTTTTCTTTTGAGACAGGGTCTCGCTCTGTCGCCCTGTCTGTTGTACTATGTTATATATTAATATTTTATGCTCTATGTTATAGTATTTATATTATCATGAATATTTATATTATCAACATTGAAATTATTAATATATACTCAGGGTTGAATTTTTGCTGGTTGTTTTGGGACAGCACCAGGAGCTTCCTGTGACCTGTGGTTTGACCCTGATCTCTGTGTTTGGGAGAAAAACTGCAGCTCATTGGAAGCAGGTGCTAGGTGGTAGTGCAGGAGGTTGCGTTTTCGGCCCTAGTATTTCACCCCTCCTCATATCCGTGCCTGTCCGCCTTCATAACCCTCCTGCCAGAGAGGAATTGTTACCTCCTCCCCGTCGGAATGTGGGGCCGACCACGTGACTCCCTTTGGCCAATGGAACGAGGCAGAAGGAGCAGGGCCCGGCCTGCGCGTCCGGGTGCCTTGCCCTTGCGCGCCCCCTGCTGGTCCCAGGGGAGGACGAGAGACGCGTGGAGCAGAGCAGTCCCAGCCAAATAGCCCTAAGGAGAAATAGAGCAGAGCCACCGTCTCGCGGGACGAAACCCACGGACACACGATCAAGCCCTGCTGAGCCCTGCTGAGCCCAGCCGAGACTGTCCTAGATCGAAACAATCCCCAAGCAGTCCTCGGACACATGAGCTATAGTAATACATTGTTTGGTCCCAGCTCCTCAGGAGGCCGAGGCAGGACGGTCGCTTGAGTCTAGGACTTTGAGGTTGGAGTGAGCTATGACACCACTGCACTGTACCGGGGGTGACGGAGTGAGACCCTGTGTCAAAAAACAAAAAAACAAAACAAAACAAAAATTTGTTGTAGGCCATTGAGTTTTGGGGTGGTTTGTTATACAGCAATAACTGGCAAGTGCAACAGGGAGTTGGCAACTGATAATGGGAGACAGGGATCCCAGATAGAGGCCTTAGCCCCAGATAGATTAGGAATTGCTTGGGTTTGATCAGCCTCTTCTAGCAAGGTTCAAGGACTGTCTTCCGAGAAGCTGGCTGTCAGCCATCACGCAGTCACCGTTCTGTGTCTCTGAGGTTGGAGTGCTCTGACACCCTCCGTTAGTGCACGGTCGTCATCGAACCCAAACCCAGCCATCACACGGCTATTCTACCGATGGGAGGACAGGGGAAGTGACTGGAAGTCTTACAGGCCCACTTACTAATATTTCATGTGCCAAGATTGCGGGAGCTGTGGCAGTCTGTCCACTTTTGGTTCTGTACAAACTAACCTCAGCCCGTTTATTGGTTACAAAGTCCCCTTAGATGTTTCACTACCCAAGCAGATTCTGGCTAATGTGGGCCATAAAGATGTGGGTGAATCGTTGAGGTTTAAAAAAACTTCCTTTGGAATCTGTTTTATAAAGAGTGGGTTCCTGTGGCTATTAATAAATGATGAAGGTATTTCAAAATCAGGAATAGCTTCTTTCAAATGTCCTTTCACTGAGGGCCATTGTGTTAATGCTACCAATCTAACGTCTACCGATCCTGAAAAAGCTGATTCAAATTACTAGAACATGTGAACAGAATTTCATCTATATAAAGCAGATTAACCTGTAAAACAAACAAACAAACAAAAAAAAGAATTTCATCTGTATAAAACCCACCAGAATATTTGCGAAAGGCAGGAGGATGTTACTGTTTTTCTGTTTTGGTTTTGACAGCTCTCATCCAATTGTCAGCTGACAAATTGGGAGTTCTAACAATCTTGTTAGAAAAACTCTGAAAAGGCCGGGCGCAGTGGCTCATGCCTGTAATCCTAACACTCTGGAAGGCCCAGGCGGGAGGATCGCTCAAGGTCAGGAGTTCGAAACCAGCCTGAGCAAGAGCAAGACCCCTGTCTCTACTAAAAATACAAAGAAATTAATTGGCCAACTAAAAATATATAGAAAAAATTAGCCGGGCATGGTGGCGCATGCCTGTGGTCCCAGCTACTTGGGAGGCTGAGGCAGGAGGATCACTTGAGCCCAGGAGTTTGAGGTTGCTGTGAGCTAGGC
>CAUYRT010065596.1:0-23868 GCA_963574885.1 Lepilemur ruficaudatus
ACAATGAGATACCACCTAATCCCAGTGAACTTGGCCTCTATCAAAAAAATCCCAAAACAACAAATGCTGGCGAGGATGTAGAGAGACAAGGAATACTCTTACACTGCTGGTGGGACTGCAAATTGGTGCAACCTCTGTGGAAAAGAATTTGGAGATTCCTCAAAGAGCTAAAAATAGAAATACCATTTGATCCAGCAATAGCATTATTAGGCATCTACCCAAAAGAGCATAAGACATTCTATCATAAAGACATCTGCACCCGAATGTTTATGGCAGCACAATTCACTATTGCAAATATGTGAAAACAACCTAAATGCCCATCAATTCATGAAGGGATTATTAAAATTTGGTACGTGTATACAATGGAATATTACTCAATTATAAGAAACGACAGTGATCTAGCACCTCTTATATTTTCCTGGATTGAGCTTGAGCCCATTATCCGAAGTGAGGTAACACAAGATCAGAAGAATAGGCTCCACTTGTATTTGCCATCAAATTGGTACTGACTGGTTAACACTATGGTGCTCATATGGTAGTAATATTCTCCAGGGATTAGGGTGTTGGGGGTAGACTCACAACTAAACAACACAGTGATCATTGTAGAGGGAAGGGCCTGCCTCTAACCCTCACTAGGGAGAGGCAAAGACATAAAATGTAACCAAAATGTTTGTACCCTCATAATACCCTGAAATAAAATAAATAAATAAATAAATAAAAATAGAAAAAATTTTTAAAAAAGCAAAATCGTTACAGTTGGCTATGGTTAAGTTTTTATTGAAGAAAGAAAATATTTTTAAATAAATTTAGTGCAGCTTTAGTGTATAGTATTTACAAATTCTACATTGCTGTATAGTGATGTCATAGGCCTTCACATTCACTCACCACTCACTCATTGCAGTCCTGCAAGCTCCATTCATGGGAAGTGCCCTAATACAGGTGTACCATTTTCTAAAAAATATTTTATACTGTGATTTTTCCTGTACCTTTTCTATGTTTAGATATACAAATACCTACCATTGTGTTACAATTCCCTACAGTATTCAGTACAATAACATTCTGTACATGTTTGTAGCCTACAAGCAATAGGCTATACCATATAGCCTAGGTGTGTAGTAGGCTATGCCATCCAGTTTTAAGTATATTCCGTGATGTTTGCACAATGACCAAATCACCTAACAATGCATTTCTTATAATGTATTCCTATCATTAAGCAACTCATGACTGTATTAGTATACTTCTTGGATAAATAAGCAAATGTATGAAATTTTATAGATTAGGACAGAGCTCATGAATCTAGATGTATATATTTCTATAATAATTATGGGTTGGGGAGAACTAATTACATTGACCTAATTGTTCTTTTATTTTTATCATCAGTAAGAAGCATTGTGTCACTATTCATGTTTCTTAACTGTAAACTTAGTTCTCACTGTCTGCCTCAACTCACTGTCTCAACATACTGTGAATTGGACTCTTTCAGTGTGAATACCCTTGCCTTTTTTCAATTTTGGAAATGTCCTTTCTCCTCAAATATTGACTCTCCCCCATTCAAAATCTTCTGTGTCTCAATTCCTTCATGTTTATTTCTTAACTTGCCTTCTATATGTCATTAATCTGTTTATCCAGTATTTTGGGTAATTTCCCTAAACAATTTAAAAATAATCAAATCTTTTTTTTAGCTTGGTTATTTATTCTTTAATGAATTCTGTTCCTTTTTTACCCTCTATGAAAATTCTAAGGATTCTTTTCAAAAATTTTTCTATTACCTCTATGGTTTTAGATTGCTTTGGCTGTTGACATTGCCTCTTATTGGCTTTTTCTTTGTAAGGTTATGTTAAGTGGCAATGATTGTCTCATGAGAATTCTGCATATTCTGCTTTGCAGAAGCCTCCTTGTGGAGGTTATGTTTTGCCCTCCTATGTGATAAATTTTACAACAATTGTTACACTTGGAGATATAGATTTCAAGGAAGCATGAACGATGTTCTGATCCTGTACTGGGTTAAGGCTTAAGGCTTATACTTCTTTATGTGATGTTTCTTTCATCCAAATCTCTAAGCCAATTTAAGTGCCTAAGGTTCCTGTTTCTCTATGTGTTCATTTTCCTTCTATACATCTGAAGAAGAAAATTCCCTGATGCATCTGAATGTCTACTAGAAACAAGTTTTACTGTCCCCCTCTCATAGATGGCATGGCCTTTCATAGCTCCCAGGCTTAGGGAAAGAAGTCAGCTCTAGCTTTCCAGGAGGCCTCAATTCCTTATAAGCTAATGTGTATAACTGGTTCATGTACTCCTGGAGTCATTGAGCTTCAGTTTCTATTTGCCTTTTGCATGTTCAATTTTTTTTAACTATTACTAGAAATGTCCCTTTCTTTCTTAAAATTTTAGTTAGTAATTTGGATTATTTTTTCACCATTTCTCTATGTGTGGGATAGAAGGAGAAATTATCCCATCAACCCAATGCAATTGCTTGATTATTGGATATTAGTGTTTTATTTTATTTTTTTTTAATTTGGGGAATTGTATTATTATTATTATTTCTATAGATTTAAGGTGTAGAAGTGGTTTTATGATACATGGATGAATGGTAAAGTGGTGAAGTCATGGATTTTAGTGTACCCATTACTAAAATAATCTAGATTGTACCCAGTAGGTAATTTTTGTCCTCTTAGCCCCCTTCTGGGTCTCCAAGTCTATTATATCACTCTGTATGATCATGTGTACCCATTGTTTAGCTCCCATTTATAAGTCGGTCAATGCAATATTTGTTTTTTCATTCCTGAGATACTTCACTTAGGATTGATTATGGATCTCAGTTTCATCCAAGTTGCTGTGAAAAACATTATTGTATACTTTTTTTATGGATGAGTAGTACTCCATGATATATATCACATTTTATTTATACACTCATCAGTTGGTGAGCACTTAGGTTGATTCCGTATCTTTGCAATTGTGAATTGTGCTGTGTTAAACATATGAGTGCATGTGTCATTTCTATATAATGACTTCTTTTCCTTTGGGTAGATACCCAGTAGTGGAATTGTTGGATTGAGTGGTAGGTCTACTGTTAGTTCTTTGAGGTATCGCCATACTCTTTTCCATAAACATTATACTAATTTACATTCCCACCAACACTGTATAAGCATTCCTTTTTTACCACATCTATGCCAACATCTATTGTTTTTTGACTTTTTAAAGATGGCCATTCTGATGGGTAAGGTGGTATCTCATTGTGGTTTTAATTTGTATTTCTTTTATAATTAGTGTTCTTGAGCATTTTTTCATGTTTGTTGGCCATTTGTATATCTTCTTTTGAAAAATGTCTGTTCATGTCTATTGCCCACTTTTTAATGGGGTTATTTGCTTTTTTATGGCTGATACGTTTGAGTTCCTTGGTGATTCTGGATATCACTCCTTTGTCAAATAAATAGTTTGTGAGTATTTTCCCATTCCATAGGTTGTCTATTTGCTCTGCTGGTTATTTCTTTTGCAGTGCAGACACTTTTTAGTCTAATTAAGTTCCATTTATTTATTTGTATATTTGTTGTTTTTGCTTTTGGAGTTTTAGTCATAAATTCTTTGCATAGGCCAATGTTCTGAAGAATTTTTCCTAAGTTTTCTTATGGAACTTTTATGGTGTTAGGTCTCACATTTAAGTCTTTAATCCATCTTGAGTTAATTTTTGTGTATTGTAAGAGACAGTCATCCAGTTTCATTCTTCTGTGTGTGGCTCTCCAATTTTCCAAGCACCATTTATTAAATAGGAGGGTCATTTCCCCAGTGTATTTTGTTCTGCTTTGTCAACAGTCAGTTTTGGGTGTTTCATTTTATTTCTGGATTCTCTAGACTATTCAGTTATATCTATATGTCTATACTGGTACCATACTGTCTTGGTTACTGTCACCTTTCAGTATGATTTGAAATTCGGTAATGTGATGCCTCCAAATTTGTTAATTTTGCTTAGGATTGCTTTGGCTATTCAGGCTCTTTTTTGATTCCATATGAATTTTGGGATTTTTTTCTAATTCTGTGAAAAATGACAATGGTATTTTGATTGGAATTGCATTGAATCTGTAAATCACTTTGGGCAATATAGACATTTTAACAATATTGGTTCTTCCAAGGCATGAGCATGGAATGTTTTTCTATTTGTTTGTGTCATCTGTGATTTCTTTCATTAGTGTTTTGCCGTTCTGCTTGTAGAGATCTTTCACGTCCTTTGTTAAGTATATTCCTTGATGTTTCATTTATTTATTTATTTTGCAGTTATTGTAAATCATATTGTGTTGATTTGGTTACCAGTTATCTGTTATTAGTGTATAGAAATGCTACTGATTTGTGTACATTCATTCTGTAACCTGGGACTTTACTGAATTTATTTATCAATTCTTGGAGTCTTTTGGAGGAATCTTTTAGGTTTTCTAGATACAAGATCATATATCATCAGCAAATAGGGATAGTTTGACCTTCTCTTTTCCAATTTGAATGCTCTTTATTTCCTTCTCTTACCTTACTGCTTTGGCTAGGACTCTTAGTACTATGTTTATTAGAAGTGGGGAAAGTAGAGATCCTTGTCTTGTTACACTGCTTAGGGGGAATGCTTCCAACTTTACCCCATTTGGTATGATGTTGATGGTGGATTTGCCATATGTGACTTTGGTTATTTTGAGGTTTGTTCCTTCTATGCCTAGTATGTAAGGGTTTTTATCACGAATGGGTGCTGGATTATATCAAATGTTTTTCTGCATTTATTGAGATGATCATGTTTTTTGTTTTTAATTCTTTTTATGTGATGACTCACATTGGTTTATTTGTGTATGTTCAACAATTCTTGCAGGCCTGGATGACTCCCACTTGATTGTGGTGAATTATTTTTTTATGTGCTGTTGGATTTGTTTTGCTTGTAATTTGCTGAGGATGTTTGCATCTACGTTTATAAGGGATATTGGTCTGTAGTTTTCTTTTTTTGTTGTGTCTAGTGTGGGTTTAAAATCACAATCTGTAGTAAGTTATTTATCAATGGAGAGAACATTAGGTTGGGACAGGTAGGCCTGAATCAGGCATTTAAAATCAAGCATATATTTTGTGCTAGAAAATGAAAGGGAGAAAAATAAATCTCTGTTTTCTAGTTTCTCTCCCTAATTGGGGATTTGAAATTTAGACTCTTGATGGCCATGGTATATGAGTAAGTAAGACTTTCAGTTGTTTGCATACACTAATTTAGTAATATTTTGAAATTATTCATTAATGTTGATTATTGGTATAAAAGAATTTATGTAGGTTATGAAATGATATGATATTCTTTTATTCATTTGGAGGCACTTTTTTTAGTATTAAGTTGGAAGCCATATTTTTTTACTGTCATTTAGAACCAGATCAGAAGGTAGCAGCCAAGCAGATACCAGCAGGTAAGTAAATTAGAAAATATTTCTTTTTTTTCCTTTGTTGAAGTATACTTTACATATCATGCGTTTACTCCATTTTAAGCATACAATTAAATGATTTTCAGTGAATTTACAGAGGTGTACAGTTAATCACATAAATCAGTTTTAGAGGAATTCCTTTCCCCTATTGAGACCCCTAATTCCACTCCCCAACCACTTTTCAAGCATCAGACCTGTCTTAAGAGAAAGAATAATGGGAGTTCCTCAAGCTGAAAGAAAAGATGTCAATGAATAACACAAAAATATCTGAAAGTATAAAATTCAATGATAAAAGTAAGTACCCAGCCAAATTCAGAATATTCAATTACTATAATGATGTTGTGTAAGTCACATATATTTAATGAGATTAAAGATAAAAATAATAATAGCTACAATAATTTGCTAAAAGATATGCAATATAAAAAGATGTAAATTGTGACATTGAGTGTTGGGTGGGAAGCTGAGTAAAAGTGTGGAGGTTTTCTTTTTATTTTTTCAGCTCAAAATCACCTGGTAAAACTATAAGATATTTTTTAAGCCTTGTGGTAAAAACAGAGCAAAAATCTGTAGTAGATACACAAAAAAAATTAAAAGCAAGAAAACAAAATATAACACTAGAGAAAATTACTGAGGCACAAAGGAAGACAGCAAGAGAGAAGGAAAGTAACAGAGGATATACAAAACAACTGGAAAACAATGAACAAATGGCAGTAATAAGTCTTTACCTATCAATAATTACCTTGAGTATAAATAGATTAAATACTCCAATAAAAAGACATAGAGTGGTTGAATGAATTAAAAAAACAAGACCCAATTATATTCTGCCTACAAGAGACTCAATTTCCCTGGAAGGACACATAGACTGAAGTAAAGGCATGGGAAAAGATATTACATACAAATTGGAACTAAAAGAGATCAGGAGTAACTACAGTTGTGTCAGGTAAAGTAGACTTTAAGTCAAGTATTTTAAAAAGAGACAAAGACGGTCATTGTATAAAGATAAAGGAAACAGATCAGCAAGAAGATACAATTGAAAATGTATGTGAATCCAACAAAAAAGCATCTAAATATATAAGGCAAATATTAATAGATTTGAAGGGAGAGAGAGGCTGCAATACTATAATAGCAGGGAACTTCAACACGCCACTTTCTGTAATGGAAAAATAATCTGGACAGAAATAAAGAAATAGTGGACTTAAACTATACTCTTGATCAAATGGACCTAATAGACATATACAGAACATTCCATATACCACAACTGCACAATACACATTTTTCTCAAATTCACATGGAACATTCTTTAAGATAGATCATATTTTAGACCACTAAACAAGTCTTAATGAATTTAAGAAGATTGAAATTATATCAAGCATCTTTTCTGATCACAATGATATAAAAATAGAAATTAATAACAGAAAGAACTTCAGAAAATTCACAAATATATGAAAATTAAACAACATTTTCCTGAAAATGGGTCAATGGGTCAATGAAGAAATTAAAAGGATATTTTAAAAAATGTCTTGAGACAAACAAAAATGGAAACACAACATACCAAATCATAGGGGACCCAGAAAAAGCAATTCTAACAGGGAAGTATATGGAAATAAATGCCTACATCAAAAAAGGAATATCTCAAATAACCTAATGTTGCACCTAAAGGAACCAGACAAACAAGAACTAAGCCCAAAGTTAGTGATAGTAAGAAAATAATAAATATGAGAAACAGAAATAAATGAAATATGAAAACAATAGACAAGATCTACAAAACTTAGATTTGGTTTGTGAAAAGATAAACAAAACTGACAAAGTTTAGCTAGTAGAAAAGAAAATAGAGAAGGAAAATAATTAAAATCAAAATGAAAAAGGACACAATATGATTGATACAACACAAATACCAAGGATCATAAGAGACTATTATAGTTATATGCCAACAAATTGTATAATCTAGAAGAAATGGATTTGCTCCTTGATACTTACAACCTACCAAAATTGAATTTTGGGAAAAAAATGAAAATCTTAACAGACCAATAATTAATAATGAGATTAAATCAGTCATTAAAAGTTTCTAATCAAATAAAACCCTAGAACCTGATGGCTTCCCTGTTGAGTTCTATCAAACATTTAAAGGAGAACTAATATCAACTCTTCTCAAATCTTCCAAGAAGCTGAAGAGCAAGGAATACTTTCAAATTCATTTTACAAGGCAAACATTATCCCAGTGCAAGAGTCTGAAAAGGACACTACAAAAAGAGAAAACTATAGCCAATATCCATGATTAATATGTGTAAAAAAATCCTCCACAAAGTACTAGCAACTGCATTTAAAAACATTAAAATGATCATGATCAAGTGGAATTCATCCCTGAGATCCAAGGATGGTTCAACATATGTAAAGAAATTAATGTGATATAGCAAGTGAACAGAAATACAGGACAGAATTTATATGCTCTTCTATATGATCTTTTCAATAGATGTAGAAAAAGTATTTGCCATAATTTAACATCCTTTCATGATAAAATCTCTCAACAAAAACTCAAAGAGGAAAAAGGTAATACCCTTGATAGTGATCAAGTCTGTTCAGATGAGGCCCCACCTGTGGTAGGGAAAAAATGTCCTCAAAGGTATTCACATCTGAAGTCCTAGAATTTATGAGCATGTTACTTTACATAACAAAAGCTACTTTGCAAATGTGATTTAAGATTAAGGGTGGAAATCGAATTGTCCTTGATCATCCTGGTGAGTCTGATATAATGGCACAGCTCCTTAAAGTCAGAGAACCTTTCCAAGCAGTGGCCAGAGTGGCAGATGTGACCGTGGAAGAAGTATCAGAGGGATGCAGTGTGCTGGATTTAAAACAGAGGAAGAGAACCAACGACTGTGGTTAGCCATCAAAAGCTGGGAAAGGCAAGGGAACAGATTTTGCCTGAGAGCCTCTCAGAAAGAAACACAGCTGT
The DNA here is from genome assembly GCA_963574885.1 of Lepilemur ruficaudatus. Taxonomy (NCBI): domain Eukaryota; kingdom Metazoa; phylum Chordata; class Mammalia; order Primates; family Lepilemuridae; genus Lepilemur; species Lepilemur ruficaudatus. Next base: position 8,380 of record CAUYRT010065596.1, read on the forward strand.
GCTGGCATATTGATTTATTCCAATGAGACCTGCATTGGATTTCTCACCTTTAGAACTATGAGACAACAATTATGCATTGTTTTAAACCACTAATTTTACAGTAATTTGGTACAGCAGTAATAGAAGTATAACACAACATCTTTAAATATCACCGCTATAGTATTTGAGACACCAGTGATAGGAACTAAAAGCTTAAATAATGACCATTGAAAGTGTGGTGATGAGCAAGGAGTAAGAGTCAACATAGACCAGGCGCAGCGGCTCATGCCTGTCCTTGCACTCTGGGAGGCACAAGCTGGAGGATTGCTTGAGCTTAGAAGTTTGAGACTAGACTGAGCAAAAGCAAGACCCCTTCTTTACTAAAAATTGAAAAACTTAGCTGGGAATGGTAGTGCCCACTTGTAGTCCCAACTACTTGGGAGGCTGAGGTAGGAGGATCGCTTGAGCCCAGGAGTTTGAGGTTGCAGTGAGCTATGACGATGCCACTGCAAAAGAGTGAAATTGTGTCTCAAAAAAAAGTCAATATAGTTTCTCCTTTGAGATATCATGTCTATAACACTTTAAATAGAAAATGAATACAGGTTTCTGAAATTGTGAATTAATGTTTATATATAGAGAATCCTAAATTCAAAGCTCAGATATATGTTACAAACACTCTATCTCACATCAGATTTAAAATTATACCAAAGAAATTTGGGGATACTTCTTTGTAGGGCAAATAATTTCTATTCACTTTCGTTACTTTATATTTTTCTCTGTATGTGAAGCGTGAGTGGATTTATCTTGTCCTTTTCATAGTAACAGGTACTTCATTGACTGTAATTATAAAGCTTTTCTTCTTGAGTGTTTTTCTTTTCACTGAATTCAAAAGAAATTGCTTCTTTTATTTCATCTGATTTGACTGAAATGCTTATATTGTAAAAATGCTGACAGATTAGTTCTCCAAAAAGAAATGCCACACCTTTTTCTTTTTTGGGGAAACTGCTTGAGGAGAGTGAGGTTTCAGTGATGCAAAATTAATTTTTCTGATGTAATTGAACAGATAGAATTAACCATTAATTTTGGAATAGTTATAAAATTTATAAATAAATCCAAGTTGCTAAAAATATTTCATACAGACACTGAGTTTGTAACACAATTTTAATGCACCATGTAAATAGAAACGCAGAATAAGCAGTATGCTTATATCTTTAGAAAAGTAAGTATAAACCCTATATCACTAACCATGTACTGTTGGAAGGAGATTTTTCCAGTCTTCAAGTTGAAGTGAAATGTCTTTTAATTCCTTTCATGATTTTTTGATGCCTCATGGGCCATACTCAACTATAGTTTTTTTTCTGTGATATTTCCTTTTGACCTTTTCTTGGTTTGTTTTTCTTTTTCAATCTCATACCATAAGATCTTCAGTAACTTTTTTTAAATGTAGAGAATATGCAGGGTTTCACTTTACTGAACACACATACACACACGCATAAGCTCATTCAGCTTTTGACTGCTAATTCAACTACATAAAGAATAAAATACTTTTCTCAGAATTTTAAAGGAAGTTTCACATTACCTTCTATCTTCAGGTGTTGATTAGAAGTCATGGCTGTAATAATGTATTCATTTGTAGGTAACCAATTTAATATTATATTCCTTTAAGTATTATCATCATCAATGGAGTTCTGACTTATATGGCATATCTTTCGTTCCTTATATTTAGAATTAAACATAAGCATCTTGATAGTATTACACCTTTAAGATGTTTTAGATCAGGAAAATACACTTCTATCACATTGTTGATAATTGTCGTATTCTCTCTTTCTAGAGCTCTTATTAGAGGGATTAATTTTCCATGTTTCTTAAAGATTTCATATTTTCTATCATTTTCTTTTTTTGGATCCTAGGGATATTTTTTCCCAACTAAAGTTGTGATTATTAATTAGTACATAGCTCCATAGACTTTATTTTTTTTAGCTATTCTATTAAAGTTTTATTATGGTAATGATATTTTTAATTTCAAATAAATCTTACTTGCACTTTTTCATTCCTTGTTTAATAGAGACAGTGGCTATTCGCATCTTCCTGAGAATAATGACTAGAATTTTTAAAGTTCTTATGTACGTAAGAACTTTAAAACTGTTCGCATGTCTTGCTCCTTCTTTACTGATTTTTTTCCCTCTAAACTGTCAGATGATTGGAGTTGATTGTTCACATTGTTTTTTTTGTTTTGTTTTGTTTTTTTAAGAGATGAGGTGTCTCTCTCTCTCTGCCACCCAGGCTGGAGTGCAGTGGCCTGATCATAGCTCACTGTTCGAACTCTTGGGCTCAAGAGATCCTCACACTTCAGCCTCCCAAGTAACTGGGACTACAGGTGCATGCCACCATGCATGACTAATTTTTTTTTTAATTTTTTGTAGAAACAGAGTCTCACTATATTGCCCAGGCTGGCCTCAAGTGATCATTCTGCCTCAGCCTCCCAAAGTGCTGGAATTATAGGTGTGAGCCACTGTGCCTCGCCTGTTCACATTTTTGAATGGGTAGTCAGGCTGATCAGTGGAGGTAGCTGCTATGTGTTTTCTCTGGAAGTGTGTAGGTCAATTTTCCAATAGTTCCCTCCTCTGGATAAGCATAAAAATTAAGTTTTGCATGAGTTTGCAGGACTAGCCATAACCTGCCAGCTTGCAGGTTTTGCTTACCATATGCTACGTAGCAGACACACTGGGCACCCACCTACTTCCAAAGTAAGAATGTAGATGATATTTCAGTAAATTTCTTTTGTGGACCCAACTCTCTCTTTTTTCTATTTTTGTTTATTTGGAAGGTCCAGCCATGCTCTAGTTTTCTTCAGATCCTAATTCTGAACACAAGAATCTATTGTGGGTAGAGTTAATGCTATGCTTGCTTTAGAAAGAAAATGTTTATGCTATGCTAATGTAGGTCCAGCTTTGGAAGATAGAAACTTTTATACTTAGATCTTGGTGGTATCATGAAAGTTTTTTTTTTCTTTTGCCAAAGTTTGCTCCAGCTTGTGTTGTATGTTTTTGGGCTATAATGCTTTTCTTTAGTTTTGATCTAATCTCAATTGCATTCTATATTCCAGAAATTCTTCAATTTTCTGGCTCACTAGTGACACTTTTTCATATTACAGCGATATATTTTATTAACGAGAGGAAGTTCAGTATGCCATCATTTCATCTGCACAGCAATTCTACAAGGAAGCTATAAAAAGTATTTTTCTTTTAGTCAAGAAACTGAGGGCCACATACGTGGCTCTATGACTTAGTTTTTGAGTGATTGAGCTGCGATTTAACCTCAGTTTCTCTTTCTCTATGTAGATCTTTCATTCCTAATCAGGGATAATCTTACATTCAATTCTAGTGAGTTCCATTGAGTTCAACAAAACATATCCCGAATGCCTGACAGTGATAGTATAGTACAAGATCTGAAAATACAGAGAAGGCTAAAACAAAGGTCCTATCTTCAATAGACTTTTAGTTTTAAGAAGAATTTGGCAAAGAAGGAAAATAGGGGAAAGAATAGGCCACACAATTTTGTGTAATATTGTATTGTTTATCATACAATTTTGCATAAGATTGCTTTGGTATAGGCAAATTGAAAACAAATGTAAATTGAAAAAATATTTACTATGTATGTTCCATATATGTTAAAGAAAATGTGCCATGATTGTTTATCTTTTTTGATATAATTTATAACATATTGAATATTTTAAGCAACATGCAAATGATAAAAATAAACCTACTTGTATACACATTAAAGGGATTAATCTTTTTTTAACCTATTTCCCACTTGTCAGAGTTAACTTCTGACAAGAAGGTAAGTGGAATAACAAGTAGCTTTATTAATAAGTAAAATGCATTAAAATATATCTAGGAAAATCAATGACCTCCCTTAACTGTATAATTAACAGCCTTCCTATATCAGTTTGAGTAAATAGTATTTTGAAAGCTCCATGAAATGTAACATCATAGAGATCTCCTGTCTGACTGTCTTTGGTTTTAGAGAAACTGAAATCTAAGGAAGTTAAGACTTGCCCTAGGACACACATAAATACAGAGGCATAGCCAAGCCTACTTCATAACTTGCTTCTCTTACCCACTTTTTCTTAATGAAATGGGAGAACGGGAAGTCTTTCAGTTACTAAATTCTCCAAATTTTCCTTGAGGGGAAAATTTTCCTTTGGTTTTAAGGAAACACAATATTTCAGCATGTTAGTATGATTCTTTTGAAAAATAACAGCTTAAGAAAGGCAAGATAATAATAAAACAAATGGGAACTTAGTTTTATAGAAAAGATTTTTTTTACTTATAATCAAATTTGTTTCATTAAAGGCCCAAACACAGGCTATCTAATAAAATCAATAATGTTCTTTTAGTTGTTGACATCTATCATAGTAAGAAGAATACTGCTGTTTTCCTCCATCATCAGAATTTACACAGAAATAAACTTATATGGTGCATGCTACAGAGTCATATTTTCCTCCTATTTCATTTTATTTCCAGAGTAAATTAGATGGCTGAGAAAAGTGAAACACAATTATTGACTGAAGGTAAGTAAAATTTTTCACAGAATCCAATGATGATTAATGGAAAGGACAACATTAAGAGATATTTTTACATTCCCTGTAAACACTGAAGATGTGAGGAAGGAAACTTGTCTTCCACTATATAGGCACACTTTACCTATTGCAGATTCAAATTGCATTAATTAGAAAATCACCAATAGAAAAACACCACAGAAGTAATTATTGCAGACAAGATTCCTCAGTGGATGCTAAGAGTAATGGATGAAAGCTTGAGAAAAAAAGGATATCCCTGCAGTCTTAAAGTATCTACATTAAGATATTTATTAAACTACAAATGGAAAGATGGTAACCCAGCAAACACCATTCTAACCAAATGATAAAGTTAACGTCACCAGTAATAAGATACATAAATACGATATTTTGATATGATGCACTGAAAAGGAAACATCATCATTTGTGTAGTATTTATGTCAAACATTCATAAGCTTAGTCCAATAATGAAAAAAAAACAATAAAACAAACGCATATTGAAGGACATTCTACAAAATAATTATTTAGTAGTTCTATTCATATGTGTCAACATCATGAAAAATAAAGACTAAGACACTGTTACAAATTGAAAAAGACTTTAAAAAAAAGGAAACATAATGCCTCAAAAATGCAATGTGGAATCCTGAATTAAATCTTGAACCAGAAAAAAGATTGTGGAAAAACTGGTAAAATTTGAATATAATCTTTAGTTTAGTTAATAGTATTGTATAAATATTAATTTCCTGGCATTTATAACTTTACTATGATACGTCAGCTTAATATTAGCACAAACTGATGAGAGATCTATAGGAACCTCTGCATTATTTTTGCAACTTTTTTGATTCTAACATTATTTCAAAATTAAAAGTTAAATCATTTCAGCATGAGAATACAAATTGTGAGGTAACCCACTTTCTCCACATGATGTTTAAAATATCACTGAGAGAAAAAGGATCAGCTTTAGTGGGTCTGCTTTTAATTCTATCAGAAAATACTAACACTCACATGAGGAAGTAAAGGAGGCCTACATGGCTGGGAGCAGAAGGTAGGCATTGAGGAAGACCTGGGAAGGCTTAAAGACTTTTACATTCACAGATATGTTTATTACCATTCTTCATTGGAAATGAAAGGTGATGTCCTGGAAAAATTACACGGAGCACCAAGGCATGGAGGCAGCATGGAGAGAGCATGACTTAGAGTAAAAATGATGAGTTTCAAAGTCAGAACAATCAGTTCACTGTGGTTTTTATTTGCACTTCCATAATGATAAATGGTTTACCATCTTTTTATGTGCTTATTGGACATTTGTATATGTTATTTGGAGAAATGTCTAAGTAATTTGTCCATTTTAATTTTTTCCCCACTGTAGTTTAACAATGGGAGTTTTTACACTTTGAACCAAGAGATGAGGATGGTTAAGGAATAGAAGAGATCTGATTAAGAACTTTGGCCTCAATCCAGCATATTAGGCTGTACCTGGATATTTTATGGTGTGTTGACAGGGAGGATAACATAAACCAATTGCTATTCCCTAGGGCTGTGGTCCCCCACCCTCAGTCCCTGGACTGGTAGTAGTCTGTGGCCTTATAGCCACCAGGCCACAGAACTCTGCCTTGCCCCCTTGACCTCCATCAGTGTAAAAATTGTCCATTGTGCCAAAAAGGTTGGGGACTGCTGCCCTAGGAAGTACTATGTCATAGTGAAAAAATGGCTAACAAAGAATCCACAGGTTATGGGGAAATGGTAACATCTGGAAGCCTCATACCCACAGTCACAACAGATGGCTTTTCCCCAAGGGATATAAAAGTAACTACTTTCTTTAAATAAGCCATCTGTCTGAACAATCATTTTTACCAATTAATAAAGAAGGCATTTGAAGTGCTGAGAAATTTGTTAACTCTAAAAACAGGAAGGAAAAAGGAACTACGATTTGCCCAATTATACAAAGACACAATTCTAAGATGTCTATGTTGAATATGAAAAAGGATCTATTTTTGTTACCCTTTCTGAAATATTATGTGGACTAGCTGAATTGGTAAAAAAGCAAATCAATAGATGAAACTCGTCTGTGATGACAAATTTGACTTGCTTGACAGCAATTTATATGATCATTGATCACCAAGATCAAATCAGACAGAACAAAGCAAGTCATACACTCTTGTGACAAAATAAAGCTTACCACCATGTATTAAACTGGTGGTAAATTCAAGAAGGTGGGTAGTTTTATTATATCTTTGTGTTGTTTCATTATTCTAATATGAATTAAACCCCCACCTACTGCTCACTAGTCCTCATCCTCATTTCTTATGCTCAAGCCGTATGGAAACATTTAGAGTTCCTCTGCCCATATTGTTTCACACTAACAAGCCCATGTAGATGCTGCTGTCAGTTCCAAATGACCTTCTCCACTTCTACAAATTGCAAAGTCTTCTCGTTTTCAGGTTTCAGCTCAAGCATATTTTCTGTGAAGAATTATTTTATCCCCTAAGAAAGCTAATGACACTATCATAGCCTCCTCACTGTTTCTACTATTCATCAATAGTGCAGCATTTTTCTCACTGAATTTATTCATTGTAAAGGTTGACTCCCATATTAATGTGTGACTACATAATAAAACAGACTGTATCTCACCTTTGTAGCCCAGTTTCCTGAAAATAAAATTTAATAATAAAAAGTTTGTTAATGAATAAATCAGATTGGAAATACCATTGACAAAATGAGTTTGCTTTAAAAAAAATCATACCATTGATTCTTTTGTTAAACTTTTACTTCTTTGTTGCTTAAAATAAAGAGCTTTAGATAAAATTACATATTCTCTCTTTTCTAGCAACTAGCAGAAATAAATTTCAATTTGTAAAAACGTTTAACTGTCTAGATACAGAGATATTGAGATTTGCAAATCTGATTCTTTGGGTTAAGGGTTGAGATTTACTGTATAAGATTTGATGTAATCTATAATCCAACTTTAAACCTGAAATTCCGTGGAAGTCAGACATGTTGGTTCCCTATCCACCCCCATAACTTTGTATTAATATTTAATAATAAAAATAAAATAAAATATGATAAAAAACTTCCTAGTGATCAGAAAAGCTGATCTAATTTCTTAGCTACTTACATAACTATTCTCAATCACACAAAATGGAAAAACCTAATATTCATTTACTCTGGTTTTACTGTAGGCATATAATGTTTCTTCCCCTCTCCCACTCAAATTTCCTGGGGCAAGACATTTAGGATGGAAAGCTATGCTATAGGCACAGCTTGCACACCACAGTAAGAGTAACAATGGTACATATAAAGCACTACTTACACACTTCCCCCCCCCAAAAAAAAACACACAAAAACTCAGTTCTTGTTGAGGTGATCTGTCTGAACTGGCTAGATTTTAAAAAGCTGCTCACTGCAAGTTTGTTGTTTCTCTATAAATATATGAATATGAATCTATGTATGTGTGTATATATACATAAAAATAACATATATGTATAATCGCACATTAATACCTACATTTGCCAAAATGATGGAAAATGGCTTCCATTTTTTTTTTTGTATACCATCTGAAATATTTACCCATTAGTCTCCATTTTTTTATATCACCTCATCCCTTTTTTGTTTCCTCAATAATTTTCTGAGTAGGGAGCCTTTGCTCTTGGCAGCCCTTAATGATGTTGCTTAAGGAAAGAAGTGCTTAGAATGAATTTTATGTCTGCTTGTTATATCCAAGTAGGAAAGTACTTTTGCAGCCTATGCCTTGCCTGTTCTCCTTAGTGCTGCATTCTCCCTCCGTTGATGGATTGTTTCCTGTCTGCAATCACTAACCACAGTGTCTTTCAGTCTGGGATCCTGCACGTTAATCCAAGCTGTCTCATTGTCCTGTCCTCTTAATTTAAATGCTTGTCTCTTTACCTCTCAGTCTAATAGCTCATTCCTTCTCCTCCCCTATTACCCAGCATTGTTTCTCCATCATATCACTTGCAATTTCCAAGATGACATATTTTACTTCAGATCATAGCTCATTTAGTCTTTTCTCCTGCTGGTATGCTAATAGCATCTCAAGCTAATGATTAATTTCCACCCTGTGGTTTCAATAATTCCTTCCAATGCTAAATCTTGCATAGGAAAATTGTTTTAGGTTTGGCACCTCAACTTAGTCTAAGGGAAAAATGAGCCAGAAGATGCTGTGTCACTGCCAGAGGCCCCTCTGGTCAATGGGGGCTTTATTGCTCACCTAGTTAAAGGATTCTAAAGGGGTGGAAGCATACAAGGCAAGAAATGACTTTAAATTTGCCACTTTATGTGTGTTTAATCAAAGTCTTTTGGAAATGAGTAGGAAATATTTTGTAAAATTTTTGTTTTGTAAACTTATAAATAAAAACATGCTATTGGGTATGAAAATAAAGCATCAGAAGACATGAAAAAAATCAGAAAATATTAGTGGAACATCTTCAGAGATCAAGTGCAAGTCTTCCTTTTTACAGATGAAACAACTGAGGCCCATGGAGCTCAAAAGATTTGCCATGTGTCACACATCCTGTTACATAAGGTTCATTAGCAGGAAATAATAGGGCCATAGTTATCTTTAATTTGCTGTGCCTGAGATAAGAGAACAAACAACTAGCTCCAGATTCCTTGTCACGCCCACTTCTCTCTTCCCACCTGGAATTCATCTAGAGCAAAACACAGTTCCTCCTCGGCATGGATCTTGAGGCAATACAACATATGCAAGCACCCTACACCCAGTTTTCTCCATCCCCAAGTAGCTACCGTTACTCTGATGTGACCTGTGTTTGGGAGAACAACTCAGAAGAAAAGCAGCAGAATATGAAAGCTGGCTCCAGGTCTGAGCTGGTGCTCTCTCTCTTTTTGTTTCTCTCTGTATGTGTGTATATAAAACACATAATCCCTAGTTTTATTAATTACTTTTTTCTACCTAATTCTTTGTTTTGGTCTCTATCTTTCATAGTATTCAATACTTAAAAATCTGTACCACTTGACACACAAATATTAATATCTATATTTTATGTTATCTTTCATATTTAAGTTCAGGATACTAAAATACTGGTAGAAGCTCTCTAAGTTGGGTGAAAAAAGAAGACTGTCAACTGGTGGTTTTCCATGTAGAAAGATCAAATGGGCAGATGGCAGAACTATCCATTTAGTTGAGGAACTTCTAAATACCAGTGTCTGTGTATTCCACTGAGTCACTCAGTATCATCATAGCATGATCCACTTACCTCATGCCTGTACATCTGGCTGCCAGCATTCTAGAAGTGTAATGCTATTCAAGAGAGCTGAAAGTCCTACCATCCTATGTATGGAATTTCACTTATTTTGCTTCTATTTTTTTTTTTTTTTTTTTTTTTATGGAATGCAGCTCTCTGTCTCTCATTCTGAACTGACCAATGTCCTTGGGTCTGATGCTTCTCTGGTTCAAATTTCCCAGTTTCCTGGTAAACAACCTACATTTGAAAGTAGTCATTAAGATGCATGGAAAGAGAAAGCAATCTGGGGATATATATGTTCCATATCATTCTTTTAAGCAATTCCTCCAATTTTACCCCACATATAATGAATAGTCCCCACTCCCAGCCTTACGCTCCACCCCATACTATCAAGGCTTCTGATTCCTGAGTCTTTTCAAGGTTCTTCAGCATACATTATCTTGCTATCCATTTGCATTATCCTCTGTAGTCACTTGACAATCAGCTTTCTGAATCCGCTAATGCTTCCTTCACATTTCATCATTAAAAATTTGTTACCATCTCTTATCATCTTTTTGTTATCATCTTTTATAGTTTCCTCTCCTGTTCTCTTTGTAACTACAATTACACAATTTGAAAATCCTTTGTTTTCATTTTATTAAAGTTTCAGGAGGCAGCAGAGAATTAGTCTGGATTCAGCTTCCAACTGTTGGATACACTCTAAGTGGGGTAAGGAGTAGAGAATTTATTATTTATTATCCGTTATTATGTGGCCTACAAAAATCACTAAAAAGGCTAGATAAGCACCTCTTGAGGAACTCCCTGAAATACACTGCTAAACAAGCCCACTAAGGAATAGGCTGACTCTGATGTTTGAGATATTTGAGAATTAGAAAGCCAACAGCATTATTGATGACTCCGGGGCCATACTGTGTCTGCCATGAACTGGGCCAAGAAAACGTTTGCCCCACATCTTTCTACACCTATAAAACTAGGTTCCTAACTTTAGATTTCTGACACAGCTCATACAGACCAAACATAATTAATTATGATCATGCTTGCTGGCATGGAGCCATATTTCTGCTTCATGATGTTTTCTTTGCCTTCAAAATCAAATGCTCGTGTTTTGGCTTGGTTTAAGCTAAATAACATGCATAATGTAAACTGTAATGAAGTCTTGGAAATGAGGCATTTAGCTTTCCATCTACTAATATGCAGTAAGGACTTTTGGAAGAGAATTGGAATGGATTTGAATGAGCTTTTATAAAATATCTTCCATATCTGTGTTTTAAATGAAATTCCCTCACTGTACATTTTCTATACATTCAGATTTGTATATGTCAGTGGTTCTTAACTAGAGGTGATTTTTCTCGCTGGAAACATTTGGTCATGTCATTTTCAAGTGTCAAAACTAGGGTTTAGTATCAGCTTCCAGTGGCCAAGAATATTGCTAAAGATAAAGAATATTTCTAATCATCCTACAATGTATAGGATAGACCCCAACAAAAAAGAATTATCTGATCCAAAATATCAATAGTACCAAAGTTAAGAAACCTGAATATATATTAATGATAGCTTTTTTTCTCTCAACACTTTCAATATTTCTCTCCACTCTCTTCTTACTTGCATCATTTCTGAGGATAAATTAGAAGGAATTCTTATCATTGTTCCTATATAGGTATGGTGTTTTCTTGCTTATTTCAAGATTTTTTATCTTTGAATTTTTAAATATGAATATTATATTTTGAATATGATATGTCTAGGTGTATGGTTTTTTGTTTGTTTCTTTGCTCTTTGCATTTAGCCTGCTTGGTTTTCTTTGAACTTTCTGGACCAGTGGTTTAGTGTCTTGACAGTAATTTGGGGAAATTCTCAGTCACTATTGCTTCAAAAATGTTTTCTTTCTTTCTTTCTTTCTTCCTTTCTTTCTTTCTTTTCTTTTGCTTTCTTCTTTTCCTTCTTATATTCCCATTACACATATGTTAACACATTTTATAGGTGTCCTAGAGTTCTTGGATATCTTGCTCTGTTCTTTTCAGTCTTTTTTCTCTTTCCTTTTCAGCTTTAACAGTTTATAGTGTCTTATCCTCAAGCTCAGATTTTCTTTCTTCTGCCACATCTGGTCTACTAACGCACCTATCAAAGGCATGCTTCACTTCAGTTACAGTGTTTTTGATCTCTAACATGTCCTTTTGATGCATTCTTAGAATTTCTATCTCTCCACTTGCATTATCTATCTCTTCTTGCATGTTTTCTACTTTTTCATTAAAGGCCTAACCATAGTATCACAGTTTTTTGTTTTGTTTTATTTACATTCCTGGTGGGATAATTCCAACATTCCTACCGTATCTGACTCTGGTTTTGATGCTTGTTTAGTCTCTTCGAACTGTGTTTGTTTGCATTTTGTATGCCTTGTAATTTTTTTTCTTTAAATTCAGACAAGGTGTACTGAGTAAAAGGAACTGTAGTAAATTGGCCTTTATTGATGTGGTGGTAAGGTCTTGGGGGGGAATGAAAACTTTTGGTAGTTTTATGATTAGGTCTCAGTCTTTTGGTGAACTTCACAGTACTTCTCAGTCCCCCTACTCTTCTTGTGTGAGACAGGCTAGAAAAAGCTGGAGTTAGGTATTTCCCTTTCCCCAGGTAGGTTAGGCTTTGGTAAACCCTGGCAGTTTAGGCTCTGGTCTAGTAGTTTCTCATGAAGGCAGGCTTTGTGAAGAAGAACAGAATGCTCCAACTTATTTCAAAATGGCTTCTTTTCTCTTCCATGTGCCTGAAACACAAGGGAATTTTTCTGTGAACCTCACTGTGAGAACTTGGTAGTGTTCCTAGATGTAAAACTCACAAAAGTGTGAGGGCCCTGCTATGACTGGGTCCTCCCCACTCCACTGGAGTTTATAACTCACAGACTTGTCCACACTGAACCTCCAGCAATCCATCTATTATACTTCACATTTTCCTACCCTAGCACTGGTTTTCTTAAAGGTTTCTGCTCATGGGTTTCTACTCTAGTATGTTGTAATTCTCTGTATCTGCCTGTTTCTCCAATTTTTGAGGCAGTAGTTTGCCCTGTGATTTCACTGCTCTGTTGGATCAAAGAAGAGTTGTTAATTTTTCCATTTGTTCAATTTACTTTAGATTAATTTTTTCAGATTTATCAGCTTATGTGTTAGGATGGGGTGATGACTTCTATGCTTACTATACATTAGACTTGCAACCTGAAGTCTGGAACCCCTAATCTATGTAAATACTTGAAAAATAAATAACTGATAACTATGATTATCTCTGGAGAAGGGAGGCAAAGGTTGGATTTGAGACTGATGATTAGGGGGACTTTAGCCATTATTTTATTTTATTTTTTTATGAATAAAGTGAATATGCCAGTGTAATTAAAGATTGATAATAATAAAACACAATGAAAAGGAACCAAAGCGTAGGGGAAGGATATAAGGGACTTAGAAACACAAGAGAGAGAGATATTCAAAACAAAAATGTCTGCCTTTTCTTTAAAAGCATTTTTCTTCTTATATATTTTAATCAGTATTAAGTCCACTATCATTTAACAATAAATCTAAGTGCCTTTATTTATTCCTATATTTTCCTCTTCCTCCACATCTAATCAGTGACTATCTTCAATCCATTTTAATTGTTAAAAACTTTTCTGATCCATCATTCCATCTTCATCTTCCCTGTTCATTTTAATTCATCCTTCTTTTTAAAAATTTTGGGTCTTTTGGTCTGGACTATTGCAACATTCCCATTACTATTCTCCCTGCTTTCACAACTTTTGCTCTCCATGTAACTTTCTATGTAGGGGTTGTCATTTACAATTTCCCCCCATAAAGAGCTCAGTAGACTTTTTTAGATCAAGGATAATAAAGTCAGCTCTTAGGTGTGAGTCTTAGTTCCCACGTTCAAGGAAGGCATCTCTGATTAATAGCATCATTCTGTTTGGCCGAATCTAACCATGACCCCAAATTCCTTCCTAACATTATGATCCCTGTGGCCACTACAAGATGACTGGGGTCTGTATGAAGATGAAACCTATTATGCTTTATTTCCCCAGAGAACTGCTGCATTTCTAATAGGTATTTATCTCTCTTAGTAAATATTTCTATATTGAGGAATAAAAATGAGAGATTATTAGAAGCTTAAAGAATGAAATTAAAGATTTAGGACTATCTCATTACTGAATATCCTTTTAAGATAATTTACTCTGATTGCAAAAATCTAACAACCTAAGTCAAAATACATGACCAATAAGTGACCATATTCTATTTTTCTTATTTTCCTAAAATATAGTCTGTTGGAAGTTGGCATTCAATTGTACAGACTTATAAGTACTGTTGTTATTGAACCACAGGATGTTACCTAATTGTAAGATGACAATGTCTATATGGAAAGGAGAAAAATGAACAGTCATATGAGACAGTCATAGGACATAGCAGTCAGGAGAACAATTAGGAAAAAGTGAAAAGAATAGAAAAGAGCAATAAAGAACTTTATTCTGGACAAGTTTAAATGAAAGAAGTGGCAACGTGATGTGAATGAGATTATTTCAGAATAAACCAAATACCCACAGAAAATTAGCAGCGGTTTGTCATCGGGGTAGACAGATAAATTGGGGACTTAAGATGAATGTGAAAATGTCATGAAAATGACATTGAACAAGATGAGCAGCAAGAAAGATCTGAAGTAAAAGGAAGTGTAATATTGAGTCAGAATTCTTAATAGGAAATTAATTTCTAAACACATGAGACAGGAAAAATGACAGAGGAATGTGAAGAAGTTAATGGGCCTGAGAGGAGAATAGTATGAAGAAATTGACATCAGAGATACTAAAAAGAGAACATTTGACATTGTGAGTAAATTATTGAATACTTTCAGGAAAAAGATGAATTATCAAACACAAGGAATTTTTTTAGCAAATGAATTTTAAATTGATTTTATGTGGTTCAATTTCTGAATTTTCCTTAAAGGCTGAGGAAAACATTCTCCAAGTTGAATAACATTGTTTTTAGAAACAATTTTCTTCATATTTCAGGTATTTTTTAAATTTGTTTTATCTTATTTTAGGACTAATAAGGTTTCTTTCCATAAAGTGTAGATATGGCATTTGAACCTAAACTAACTGCCATTCATCAGTGCCATACGCAGATGCAGAGTCAACACCCAACACAGCAGTAGTACCTTCTGGATGAAGTATCCAAGTTCACCTTTTGTTATGCTAATGTTCCAGTTTCATGAGGTTCTTGAACCAACCTAGACTTGCAATTCATTCAACTGTTACTATTTTTTTATTATCTTTAATACATCATTTCAGGAATGAACAGAATAATAGCTGGGCAGAAAAGCTGGATGGCCTGAACTTATCTCAGAAATTAAAAAAAGAAAAAAAACTAAAGTGTTTTTCTGGACCAAAAAATACTTTAAATTTTTAGTGTTTGTCATACAATCATACAATGATAACAACATAGGAGGAAATGAGAATAAGTGTAAAACAAATAGTGTTAGCAATGTTAGAGCCTACCAATATTGAGATTGATTTTTTTTTACACAGATTCATTAAATTACCACTGATCCCTTACACATTCAATCTTTTTTTTTTTTTTTTTTTTTTTTTTTTTTTAGAAAAAGTCAAAATTTTTTTCCCTGGCAATATTTCTGTGGAAAAAGCCAAACAAAAAACAAACAAAAAAAACATGGCAAAAAAAAAATTAATGCCAAACCCAC
>CAUYRT010065598.1:0-36346 GCA_963574885.1 Lepilemur ruficaudatus
GGAGTTCATTCCCGCCTTGACAAGGTAGGCTGTTCACTGAGAGCTGTTGTTTACTAAATAGATACTTAGCCAATATGTGCACAGATTCATATCTATGCAAAAATTAACTGCTCAGTAAGCATGGATAGACTTTAAGCATGGTGTTTGAATTCCATTTTCTTAAATGTTAAGATCCTTCTTTATATCTTAGTATTGCTGAAGTCAGGATGTGTCACATGAATGGGGTTGCAGCAGGCTTGCCCGCCATAGTTGTCATCAGTGCTGTTGGCGGTATTCCCAGCTCTTCGTCTTGATGGCACTCAGCACAGCTCACTCCTGGCCCTCTTGCGGTGGGGTGAGCCTGGGGC
The DNA here is from genome assembly GCA_963574885.1 of Lepilemur ruficaudatus. Classification (NCBI taxonomy): domain Eukaryota; kingdom Metazoa; phylum Chordata; class Mammalia; order Primates; family Lepilemuridae; genus Lepilemur; species Lepilemur ruficaudatus. Next base: position 348 of record CAUYRT010065598.1, read on the forward strand.
CCAATTCTGCTTGCCGAGTGGTGAGTGGGAGTGCTGTGTGTCACTTCTGGTGGGAGTGAATCATTGGCATGTGCTCTTCAGAGCTCTCTTGCACTCTGCATGGTGATGCCAGTGTTTGGAGTATTCTGCTCTACAACCCAGAGGGAGGGGTTAAGGAGCACAGCCCCAGGCTGATTGTAATGACTGATTAGGATGAGAAAGAAGTAAGCTGTTTTGGGTGTGAGCTACTAGGGTATTGGCTGGTCTGTTAGTTACTCCAGGCTGACCTAGTCTACCAGATGGATGCTCTTACTGCTTTGTATGTATGTGTGTATATATTTATTTATTTTTTATTTTTCTGCAAGTTGTTATCAGATGGATCATGTGTCTTAGAATCAAAGCATCATGATAATTCCTCTGGTTGTTTCCCAGAATTCCCCGTTGAGGAATCTTTTCACGCATTCTCAAGTAAACACACATAGAGCCTCCTAACCATTGTCCAGGTGTCACTGCAGAGGCAGGAATTGGGCTTGGAGATTCTAGGAGATTCATATTTACAGAAGCATTTTGGAAACTAGAAAGTCTTGTGGAAGGGCAAAACTGGAAATTACCCAAGTTATATTTCCTGATGTTAAAATGTGTTCTGTTACAAAATAAAAGAATGTTCTTTGCTCCAGTAAGTTTGGGAAGTGTTACATACACTGTCATTTCTTCTTAAAGATGCATAATTTCCATGAACATGCTGAAGGCTCTGAGGAGGCCTGCAACTGTATATTCCAGTGGAATCCAGTATTCCTCAAACTTGTTTGAACAAAGAATGTCCTTTTTACCCCTGACCACCCCGCACACATTTATCAGACCCAGTGTTTATGGGAAGGTCAGTACGTGAATGTGGAAACTGCTGAATCTTAGTACAATAGAATAGTGCTTCTTCATGCCAGAAAGCTGAACGGTGTGTCTGTCATGCAGTCAATCTTTGTGACATAATACACATTGTTACATAGGAATTTCCTTTTCTAGTCATTTTTAAGCTTAAATTTATTGAGTTTCTACTGTACATAAGACTAACCATGCTGAATAGTGAGTGGAACACTGTGTCTGATCCAGGGACCTGTGTATCAGCATCTGCATCACAACAGCATTAGTATCTGCATTGGCATGGAAAGGGCATGCATATACCTGCACGTCCCTGGCCTGCACCATCACCTGCAGAATCGAACTCTATTGGCATGGGGCCTGGGACTCTGCCTCAGGCACTTGCTACCAGTGATTCTGTTGCTCCCCAGTATTTGAAAGGTGCTGTGCCAGGTGTCTTCCTTCCACCTTCTCTGTGTTTGGGTTGGGGTCTGAAAGTGGCCAGGGAAGGGCCTGGCCTTGAAGATCTGTCTCGTGAGAACACACGTGACGTGGCAAGATCTCATGCCTGTGTTTGTGTGGAGAGCTTAGTGCCCTTAAAAATGACAGCTGAACTCTCACATTTTAGAGGAGGCTTATCATTTGCATGTTAAGGCCAAAGGTGCTGAGGACCCGGGAGGCCACAGGGCCTAGGGTGTGTGGCTCAGACTCTCATAGCTTGTCATGTGGTTGATGGAGCTGACCTTCACACTTGCAGGCATATCATCTACATGGTAATGTTCTAGAGGGTGACATGGTTTGAGAGACAGCAGGGAGTGGGAGCAGGGCATGGCATCGTTTTATGGTAGCTGGTCAGAGTGTTCTTCCTCTTGGACGCCTTTCATGTCAGCCATCAGTAGGCGGGTTCTGGAGGTCCAGAAACGTGGCTTCCGTGGGGCATTTCTTCTGAAATTTGGTGAGGCACGAAAGAGTGAGATTTGATTTACAACATGGCTTCAGGGCTTGCATTTCCTTGGGAGCCCTATTAACCATCACTGTGAAATTTCTCCTGCAGCTGTTTTTCCTCTCCTCCAGCAAGGGCAACTGTAAATGAGGCAGAGTAATTTAAATTCTATCCCTTTTACGTTCAGATTACCTCAGGGTGGCTGATGTGGAAGGTGTTGTTGAAGGGCAGTGCGTGCTATAACTGCGGGACTCCTGCAGGTCAGTGTGATGGGCCAGGGGCCTCCGCGGAGGTGGGAAGGCCAGGGTGGGCCTCCCCTGGACAGGGTCAGCAGCATTCTGGTTAGGGCAGGGTGTGAGTAGGGGAGTTTCGGAGAAATGAGGCTCACGTGATGTGGAGTTGAGACTATAACACTGTCCTGAAGCTGGGGTTCACCCCCAGAGCCCCTTGTTCATGCTCCCCTGCTACGTCCACCAGTACAGAAGCCCTTGCTCCAGCCTTTGCCTCCAGTCCTTGCTCCCCTCTGCTGGGGAAAGCCAGGCAGTGGCCGCTCAGCGTCCTCCCCGGCTCCACTCCTCTCCAGGTCTGCTCCGGGGTGACCTGCTTGGATGGGCTCTGGCGAGAGTGAAGCTGACCTCTCCCGCTGGGTGGAATGAATGAGTGAACGAGTGAGTGAATTAATGAATGCTCACTCATTGCTCTGGGCACAGCCCAGAGGCTGATAGAGAAAAGCAGGTTGCTTTAGCACAGGGGAACATGGTGTCCTGGCCAGGCTGGACTGCCTGCAGGGGCCCTGGCCAGCCTGCAGCATGGAAGGTGAGAGCCCTTGTTGTGCCCCTTGTTCCCCTCTGTAAAGTGAGGACAGGGAGGCAGTTGTGAGGGTGAGAGGAAGGCACCTCTGTATCACCCTTTAACCAGCGCCTGGAGCCCCAGGAGAATGGTAGAGATCCTTCTCACTCCCGCGGCTTCTGTCTGTCTCCTTCCCATGCCACACACACCACACACATGCACACACACACATGTGCATACACACATGCCACAAATGTCACACACATACACACAGGCACCCACACCCCCACAGTCCCCCACACAAATACACACATATATGCACAAGTACATGCACACCCACACGCATGCACACACACACCCTGCACCACACAAACATACACCTGCACACACACATCAAATCAATCAAAAGGTGCTCATAATTCATTTTCCTAAACATCTCTCCCTCTGTCTGCCTTTTTCTATTCTTACTGTCCTTGATGCAGCCATCACTGTCTCTCCCTGGCCAGAAATATTATTATCTTTTCCACCAAATGTAATTTGAATTGTTTGTAATGGTGGGGACTGAGACAGGAGGTTGAGTCCATGCACTTTCTCCGCAGTGCCTTATCAGTCCATAATGTGTGTTCCCCTTGCAGTGGCCCTCCCTACTTGTTAGGAGATCCTGAGACTCTGCTTCATCCGTGGGCACACAGTGCAGGCCCCCAGCAGCTTGGCTTTGCTCCTCCTTGGACTAAGGGCTTTCTCATCATAGAGCATCCTGCCTCACCCTGCTGCATGTCCTGTGGGGCTCAGAGCCTCCTGGGCACAAATGCGTGAGGTGGTTGATACTGCAGAGCTAGAAGAGACTGGCTTTCAGGTGGAATTCCATAAGAGACCAGCTTAGTCCTTGGAGCATCCCACCTCCAAAGATTAGTCCAGAACCATTACTAAAATGGCTCATTATAGCAGCAGAAATAGAAGCCACTGGCATTACGTATTAGGAGGTTATTGTCCGTCACTTGATGCTTGGGCTGCCATTGCAAAGTACCACAGACTGCATGGCTCAAACCACAGACATTTATTTTCTCACAGTCCTGGTGGCTGGGAGTCTCACATAAAGGTCCCAGAGGCAGGGCTGGTTTCTGGTGAGGGCTCCCTCCTTGGCTTATAGACAGCTGCCTTCTCGCCGTATCCTCACATGGCCTCTTTTCTGTGTATATGTGGAGCAACAGTTAGTTAGTGATCCCTGATGTCTCTTCTAATAAGGACACTAATCCTATTGGTTTAGGGCCCCACCCTTATGACCTCATTTAACCTTAATTACCTCCTTAAAGACTCAGTCTCCAAATACAGTCACATTTATGGTTAGGGCTGCAACATAGGAATTTGCAGGGACATAATTTTGTCCATAGCAGCGGTGGAGTTTTCAGCGAGGCTCTGCTGCTTCTTCAGGTGGGCTTTTGCCTACCTCAGCCGCCCTGTTGCCCCCTACACCCTCCATGTAAGCAGACCCAGTTCTGTGGAGCTCTGACTGTGCCAGGCTGTCATGCCGTGGGGAGGGACACCCTCCCGTCTCCGGGAGTGGCCTCCCTTCTCCAGCTGCCTGATGAGCTGTACCATCTGCATCACCTTGCTGCCTGGTGGTGATTCCATGGAAGCTCCAGGGGAAGACCAGGTGGTGATTGCCTTGGACTTATCACCTTATCTCTTCAAGCGTATTTTCTTGTCTCTGGGGAAAACACACTCACCTGGTAAAGAGACGTTAGTGGGTCCAATTAGACACATTTAGTGGAAGTCTTTATTAGATTAAGAAATGGTTATACACAGGAAATGAATTATTATAGCTGTTATCACTGAATTATTGATGTTCATAAATAAAATATTTATGGATGTGTCATTTATGAATCTGTTCAGGTATGAGAAACAGAAAACTGACCAACAAATGGCTAGCTTTTCACCCATAAGGAGTCTCAAGATCACTGGCTCTGGTTTAGAAGCTTGACCTATCTGGGTTAACCTTTCTCTAATTCTCTTGTCCCCATGGCCACAAGATGGCTGCTAAAGTGCTCGCCACTATGTCCTAATCCAAAGGAAGAAGACGGATGAGGTCAGTACCAGTACTTCTGATTCCCTTTTATCAGGATTGCAAAGATTTTCTGGAAATCTGCTGGGCAGGATTCTGCTTAGGTTGTATTGGCCAGAACTGAGATTCTGCTCTGGTTTTATTATGTGCACTACCAATAGCTGCAAGGGAAGCAAGGCAATCAGGAAATACTACTGTGACCACTGGCTTACAATAATCTGTATCCATCACCTGAGCCTGGACACAGTAACCCCCCACCACCACTCAAATGGGAAGCTGGAAGGAAGGGATGAGACTTGGGTAGACAGCAAATGACAGTAGTCTCTTTCCCAGGATCCACTTGACTTCTAAGAGCTGGAATTCAGAATTGCCAATGGTGGAAAGATTACTAGATTCTATTGAAGGAATGCTCCCCAGTATTTCTCAGAAAAAGTGGTACCTGGAATGTAAATAGGGAGCAGGGGTTAGGCTAGTTTGAAGTCAGGAGTGACTCTAACTTGGAATGTGTGTTAAAAACTGACCCATCCTCTGCACTCTGCTTCTCTTTATGTCTGCCCCCTCTTCTGTTGGAGACTGTCTCTCCATCCCCTCTGCCCCAGGCACCTCTTGGCCCCTTGGCTTCTTGGTGACTTTGCTTTTCAATCTCCACTTTGATCAGTTGTCCAAAAAGTTTAAGAAAGAAAGGCAGGAGGCCACATACAATTAAACATTGTAAAAGGAAGCAAACCCCGCTTGGGTAGCCCATGTGGGGCCTGGGCAGACTGGAGTTGGACTCCCTCAGTCCCACCCGGTGGCTCCTTAGCTGCAGGCTCATCTGCTGAACAAGGTCAATCTGCCTGCCCTGCAGTTGTGAGGCTCAGGGCAGAGAATGCGCATCTCGTGTTCATTATTTCATTCACTGTCACCCTGGTGTCAGTGCCGCTGTGGACAGAGCCTGGTGAGGCCGTGGTCATGCTGTCTGGAACAGCCAAGAATGAGAAGCAGAACTGATGTCATGCTCCGGTGTTCTTAAAGGGGAAGTGTGCTATATATTTAGACTTCTAAATATATAAAACAAGGTCCTAGGTAAATGTGGAGGATGACCCCCAGACCGGGACTGACCCAAAAGGAGGTGGCCTCAAGAACAACAATACAACTCAAGCCCAGGCCAGAACTCTGAGTCAGGCACCTCCTTCTGTTTCCAAAGGGTCTGCTTTCTGGAAAGTTTGTCCCAGCTTGTGCTCCTGAAAGTGCTCACCTGAATGGGGTCTGTGCTGGGGAAATGCAGCAGGTGTTATTTTTGTTGCTGACTGTGTTTCAGGAAGTGTAGTGCTCCACATCAGGGTCATGTGCCAGAAAGGCAGAGCCTTGCTCAAGTAGGAAGATGGTTTTGCTGTTGGATTTCTTTGCTCTAACAGTTTATCCTGGCACTTGCTGATGGAGTGTCAATTCTTGAATTGTGCTATAATTGAAATCTTGTGCAGGAAAAGCCTTATGAGGTTTTCTCGTGTGTGTATAACTTTTACCCCATTGGCATTTATTAGGTCAGTTGTGTAACAAACTATTTATTAGGTTTGGATTTTTTCTCTTCTGACCCTTTCTCTGTGTAAAAGTATTACATGCTCCGAGTGTCAACAGCTTCAACAGACACATAAAATGGCACCTATAGGCAGGGAAGCTTTTTGGGTATTATTAAATGAAAAAAAACATCTTGGTAGCAGAGGCTCTCTGAATTGGATAATTTTCCATAAATTCTTGGGCAGAGTTCGGTCCAGTGCCTGTGAGATTTCAGTCACTTTGTCTGTTGTGTTTTTGTTTTTTTGTTTTTCTTTTCTTTTCTTTTCTTTTTTTTTTTGGTTTATGATTCCAGATCCCTTTTACTTCTATGAGAATATAAGCATCTTAATCAAATATAGCACATTAATTCCTGGAAAATGGGCTCTAGTGGGCTCTGCTGATGGTTTTAAGCCATCCCGGGCAGGCAGATGTTATTGAGCATAGCTGTAGTGTTCAGCAGAGACCCTCAACCCACCAAGTCCACTGCAGGCATTTCCCAAAGTCTTCCACTGTAATCCTGTCGAAACTGGAGCTGGCGATCTTAAATGTCAGCTCCCCAACCATTTTAAGCTCAGATAAAAGACTGGGAATGTTTCTGCCTTCTCTGCTGCCTCTCTTGTGTACAGTTAGAGGCAGTTAAACAAAATAACATGTAAGAGTTTAATAATAGGGGCTTAAAATTAGATTTAAAAATAGACATTAAGCACATTGATAAACTATAATGACTTATAGTAACTCATGCAGACACATAACTGTGTGTGCCCTTTTTACGGATGCATGTGTATGTGTGAGTATGAGTGTGCAGCACACTTGTGTCGCTGTGAGACTGTGTCTCTTGGGAGCTACAGTGCAGCACTTGGGATTCAGTGGTGGGCAAACCTAATCAGAACCATAGCTAATGTGGGCAAGTTACTTAGCCACTCTGAGGCTCCATTTCACCTGCAGAATGGGAATGTTATTATTGATCCTACCAAGCTTGTATGGGATCTAAATGAGGCCATGTTTACAAAAAGACTAGTACATTGTCTGGCACATAGGAACTGGCAAATAAAGGAGAATTGAATTGACTGAATTGAAATGGCCCAGAGTCTTAGAACATCTACAAATGAGAGAGGGAAAGAAGGGTTGGGTGGCACATGTGGCCAAAGCCATCGCGCTTCTTGGAAAAGCCAGTGGCACACATCCCTGGGGTGCTGGGTGATGGGTTGGGGTGGGACAGTGACAGGGCTCTGTGTACCCTGCTGTCTTCACACCCCCAGGGTTGCATAGTGCATTCCCCAGAGGCAGGGTGAGGATGGCAGAACACCTTTCCAATGAGAAGCTCTCTTCTGGTTAGCATTCATGTTGGATTGTGAAATGCTCTGTGGTCACTTTTGTTGATAACATATTTTGATAAGTGATCTCTCTTTTTGGCCAGAGGAGCTATTTTTTTATACGTGATCCTAGGACAAGAGACTTGGGCTCTGGTACTTGACAGAGAGACAGTGGCTGAAGGATGGCATGATCACCCAGGACCAGCAGTGGTCGTGGGCTGTGCAGCAACTCGCTAGAGCCTCTAGGGGGTTCTGCAGGGAATGATAGAGTTTAAGTAAAGTTTTTAATTGGTCTTTCTAATCACAGAAGCATTAAAGTCCTGGTTCAATATATTAAACATACTAAACTGAGCTTTAACACATTTTCAAGTGGGTATAAGTGGTTGGCTTAGATGGTCACTTCTTAAATGTGTTGCCACACATCTATAACATTGATAGACTTACTGATTCATGAGAAATCTCTCATTAGAGCAAATGTACTTCCTTAAACTTCTGAATGGCACATAAATGAGACTCCAGGGAAAAGTTCCTGTCCAGAGATGCACCAATTATTGCAAGATGAGCCATGTGCTTTTTGGGTTGAATGAGACCCAGAAAATTATGTTAGCACAAGCAAAAATCTTACCCTAACTCTTAACAGTAGAAAATGATCTTAGTTCTCTGGACTGAATGAACCTCCAGAGGTTTAGAGATTGGAAGCCAACAAGAGTTTTGCATAAACCAATGTATATTTTTATTGCTAAAATCACGATAGATTAGTTGGAATGTAATTTCTAAACTTGTAGAAAAATTCCAAGCCTCTAAAATGTATTATTGTGTATTTCCATATAGAAACTTTCTTAAAATGTATTTTAAATAATAGGACAATATGGCCATCTTGCAAAGCCAAAGAGAGCTTTGGAAAGGTTCGCCTTGTCCCTGTCTCTTTCCTTGCGTGGTTGCTCAGAGTATATGTTAATTGATTTGTGTTAATTGAGTAAATGTAGACATTTGTTGTTCCTGTTGTTGGATTTTGGAGGAGGGCAGTCTTCAGAGACCACCGACTGACCGTCTTTTAGCTGCCAGCCTTGAAGGGGGCTGGGGGGGAGGTTGGGGACCTCGGGCAGCTCTTTGTGTCAAGAAGCACACCTCACCTCCTGCTTTGGTCCTCTTTACACACGTCTGGATCTGAGTACAGGCACTGAGTGTGATGTCATTGGGTCTTAGATTTTGCCAAGTGTAAATCTGTCATTTCCTACATGTGCCTCTCTCTGAGACAGGTGACCTTTTTGTAAGTCACAGTCCTCCCACTGGAGGAGAGGCTGTTCTGTCTGTCCCGGGCATGTGTGGACGGGGAATTTATCAGTGCTCGTTTGGGAGAGATAGAGGAAGGGAGACACGTGTGTGTGGAGCACCATCCTACCAGGTGCCAGCCAGTGCACACATCGGGCCCTTTCTGCCTGCGGCACCGTGGGTGGGGTGGGCTGTTGCTCCAGGCATTCAGGGGGCCCCAGGGGAGGGGAGGGAGGAGCCCAGGCGTGTCTTTTGCCAAAGCCCATTTGCAGGAACCTGCCAGTACAGGTCATTGCTAAGCCGTCCACGCTCTCTGGGTCACCAGGTTGCCTGCACCTGCCTGTTCTTTTTCAGTTCATTACAAATCAGGCCTAATGTGCCTCCTTCTGCACATGGCAGCCTCAGGGCTGGCGGGGCCTCTGTGGGGCTGCCCTCCAGCCTTTGGAAAGGCTGGATCCCATTGGGAAGTTAATTCACCCCCACCCCATGTGTATGTGAAGGGCAGGCAGGAAAATGTCAAGGGCGACTCCTGGCAGTTCTTTGGTTTAGCACACCTGGCTGGCCAGGAGCCTCCACACACAGCTGTGTTCTGGTGCCCGTCTTCTTCGCTGGCCTCTTGACATGGTGCTAGGGACAATTATGGTGTTACTTTGTGTCATGCCCGTTATTTCTTTAGTTATTGCTTTTGTGCATATTATGAGAGGTTCTCCTAGAGCTGGACAGAAACAGCTCAGCAACAATTAAACCAAAATGTTATATGCAAACACAGGATTTAGCTTTTTCCCAGGTGGGTGGAGTTGAAATATCTTGCACTTAGCCCTTGTCATGGCTTGTCGACAGGTGATGTCCACTGAGGGTGGGATGGTGTTTGGGGAGCCCCAGTGATGACAGCACCTCTGGAGCATGGAGGGTTTCTTGGGCTTCCTCTGGCATGGCCGGATTGAGCCTCCCTGCCACCCCACCCTACCCCAGCGCAAGTGAGGTCTCAATTTGTGAAATCTGTCCTCGCTCACTGTACCAAGCCCTGAGGCGTGTTGTGGAAAGGGGAGCAGTGGGAGAGCCAGGCGGAAATGCTCAGACCCCTAACCTGAGGTCCTGTCCATGGACAAGGAGAGGAGAAGGAGGGGGCAGACCCTGGGGACAGATTGGGCCAAGAGGGAGGAAGGAGCCAGTCCTGGGCTTTGGGGAGGGAGAGGTTCTGGGTCCCTCCTAGGAGATTCTAATTCAGGGGCCTGGGTGGGGCCTGGGTATTTTCCATAAACCATAAAAGCAGAAACCCCAACAGAGTTATGGTTTTAAGTTTACATCCAGGGAGCTTCCCCCAGACACACTTTGATAAGATGGGGGCAGGCTCAGGGAGGAGAAGGGCTGCCCCTCCCCACTGCCCCACTCTGCAGTTTTTCTTCAAGCTGTTTGTTTTATATCTTGACATTATGTTTGTACAGTTTCAGTTGGAGAAAGGGTCTGCTCCTAGAAAAGTTTGGAAGCCATCCTGCGGAGCTAGGGGCGAGTAGTAGGCAAAGGCCAAGGACTGTGTAATGATTAAATTAAATGAATTCATTCGCTTCAAGCAGGAGTGAATGTATTTTGTCTCATCACCCTCCAATCTGCTCCACTGGAATTTAGGGAAACTTCTGACTTACCTGCCAATGAGGGGGTTAAGCTTGCCACTGGTAGCATCACCTTGATCCGAAACCGTGGGGAAGCTTTGGTTTTGTGGCAGTTGTGTCCAGCAGGGTTAGATGCTCATTCCATCATGCATCTTTAAGGATATACCCCTGGGTGGAGTCTCCACCAGCCTTTTGCCTTGGCCCCTACCCCAGCAGGACCAGTTTGCTCTGGAGGTCGCTGTGTAAGAGCTTTGCACTTAGAGGGTCACAGTGGAGGGCACTTAAGTGACTCACTGCAGTGACAGAAACTTTCTGAAAACAGGGCGACAGACCTCAGACAGGCAGTCTTTTAAGTTATAATTAAAAGCCTGGCCCTGACTTTAGCCGCCAGGCTTGGCAGCACTTATTGAAGAGAAATGGAATCTTTGCTCCCTGTGGAGCTCCCACCAGCTGAAGGCTTTAACAAAGGGTGCTGGCTTCCCCCATGTCCTTAGTAAGACAAGGGGAGTGGTGTCCTGGGCAGCTTGGTCATTGTGCACATAGAGTGGTGTGTTGGTGGTGTATTTGCTGGGGAATCTGAGCCATAAGGTTCTTAAGGACAATAAGAAGCAACGTTAAAGTATATAATTTTTAAGGAATGTTTTGTGGGTGGGGAAGAAGTGAAAGGAAAATCATAAAATCATGTTTTGGCAAATGACCTTTTTTCCCTACAGTTCTACTTAAGGATTTTGAAGTGATATGTACTGATATGGAAAGAGGTTTTGATCCCAGCACCCTGAGCAGCAGGCAGTGTGGCCTAGAGGCAAGACATTTCCTGTCCTGTAAATTCCAAAATACTGCTTCCAGTCTGGAGTTTGCTGCTGAATGACCTGGTGGCCTGGGCCACTCTGAGCTTCTGTCTTCTCTCTGAAACATGATTATTGGTTATGTAGATTAGTGGCTTTCGACCGTATTATTTTCAATTGTCTGGACATGCTCTGCTCAAGAAAAGTCTTACCCACAAAAGTCACCGGATAAGCCTGTCCATTGATCTTCCTTCTGTCCCTTAGCCAGAAGGTTGCGTCGAAGTGCCCGGAGGCCTGGAGGAGAGCCTGCTGGCTGTGTGATTTCCGGGGATCCCTCTCACTCAGACCCCTGTGGAGCCGGGCAAACTGCAGTAGTGTTTGCACAGACTCCCAGCTGGGGTTCAACTCAGGCCTGAAGGATCTGACCTGAAATAGTCCTTGTAGTATTTTTGTGTCAAAGAGATGGTAATTGCCTTTCAAAGACTGAGTGAAAAAAAAGGAAATGACTGTGACTTTCTCAATTTTTTTTTCCATAAAATAAGCCAATCTATTAAAAAAGATGTGAGATGTTAAAGGTACTTCAAAGCACACTTAATCCCACATTTCAAATGTGCTACAGCACGACTGAATTTTAATGACATCAAATTTACTCCGTAAGAAGTTACTTCCAGTGTGAATATCAGCATAATTAAGTATGTGAAGTTGAATATTATTATACCCTTTTTTGGTGATTTTATGTGAAAGCCATGGCAAAATGGAAGATAACTTCACTATCGCACAGGGAGCTTATATGATACTAAAGTAGTGTCACCTGTGTTTCCTGAACCTGTCCTGTGTGGATGACAGTTCTTTGGCTCTATCTAGCTATCTATAGAAATAAATATATATAATTTCATATTTATATTATTGTATATTATTTATTTATGCAAAAAAATCAGTCACTCATCATAGGTTCAGGATTTAAAGCCATTCCGATTTCTCTTGGCTTTTCGTTACGAATTGAAAGTAATTTGATACTAAATCTCATATTCCTCGTGTGTGCACACACACACCCCCTTACACACCACAGTTTATCCTCAGGAAAATTTAGTACCCACAAAGTAGCTGATTTTTTTTTTTTTTTTTAGAGGTAGGGTCTGCTCTGTTGGCTAAGCAGGAGTGCAGTGGCGCAATCACAGCTCACTGTGGCCTCAAACTCAGGGGCTCAAGCAATCTTCCCACCTCGGCCTCCCTAGTAGCTGGGACTACAGGTGAGCACCACCTCGCCCTGCTAGATGATGCTTTTCTATAATTTGTTTTATTTCACAAAAATGATACTTTAAAATGTTCCTGTTGCTCCAAAAATACAGTTTTATGCATTTTGAGAAGATGCCTGTGTATCTGTGGTGACATGCTCACTGCTGGGCTGGATGGCAGCAGCTGGGAACCAGCCCCGGGGCTGTCGTGACAGGGCCCTGAGCTGCTGCGGTCTGGGGCTGGGTCCCAGCAGTTCTGTTTTCTGAGGAACCAGAGCTTGGGCTGCGTGGTGTCCATCTGGGAGGGCTGAGTCAGTGCTGCTCCTGGGTGCACTGCCAGACTCATTGGCCTGGCTGGCCGAGTGAGAACAGCACACCTGTCTCCTCTGAGAGCCCAGGAGCAGTGTCCTCGCATCTGGCCTCCCCACTGTTTGGGAGCGCGGAGCTGACTCAGCTCTGCCCGCGTACCTGCCTGTGTTGAGTGGTGAATGCGGCAGTGATTGTTCATTAGGAGAACTAATTGCAGTGTGGAGTTTCTGGGGGTATCTGCTTTCCAGACGATCTATGGAAACCTGATTCTGTTCTTTCTGAATAATGAGGCTGCTGTACGTTAAGTTCGGTGTGTGTGTGTGTGTGTGTGTGTGTGTGTTTTCTTTTGGTGGTTGTTTCCTGGTTTATTCATTTCTCTGGCCTGAGGTCATGCCTCTGAAGCCCGTGGAGGGTGCCTGTGCACAGGGTGCAGTGGGTGCCGCTGTGGCTCCTGTCAGCAGGAGTCAGCAAGGAGCTGGGCCACCCACTTGACAGGGGTCTTAGAATATATCAAATATATCAAAGAACACCCTGGGCCTGGTTTTCCTCGACTGTGAACTAGATGTAGTATGTTGTTCTATTGTTCTTATGGTGAGAAGCTTTTGTGACCTGGAGGGACTCAGAGTGGTCAGCCGGGCTGAGACCTGGGCCTGGCTCCCTGCAGCAGAGGATGGGAACATGGGGCAGCCCTTGAAGTGACCAGCCATAGGGCAGCTGAGTGAGCTGGCTGCTCTGTATCTACTGGCTGCGTGCGGATAACTCCACAGAGTCCTGGGGACTCCCAACTTCCAGGAACACACAATAAGCTTGAGGCCCAGCATCCCTGATCTGCCCTGCCGGCCCAGCACATGGGTTGGCAAGGCCCTGGGCCACCAAGACACTGGGCACAGGTGTCTGGCCTCTCCTTTGCTGGAGCAAGATGTGCTTACATGACTGAGCCTTAGGTACAAGAGTGCAGAGCCCCCGGGGTTTTTTCCTAGGAGCAGATATATGCGGAGTTTCCACCCAGCCCAATCCAGCCCAACCCAGCCCAGCCCAGCCCATCTTCCAGGCCCTGTTCTCTCTTCCTTCCCACGGCATTTCCAGCCCTTCCTTTCCATTCCCCTCCCCACCCACACTTGGGCAACTGAGCACAGCTGACCAGAGGTGGAGATTCTATGGGGAATACCCATCCATCTAATTGTTCATCCATCCAACCTTCAGTCTAGCCTCTATTAAAGTCCTGAGCTATAAGTGTGGGATGCTCTGATGAACAAAATTCACAGGTATCTGCTTACCTTGTGCTTCTGCCAAGTTGAGGGTGGGGAGAGTAGTACCCCTGTGTGTGAAATGGGGACTGTGGGAGCAACAGGAAGGGAAGAAGGGACAGAGCAGTCCTGGGCAATCCCAGAAGGCTTCCTGGAGAAAGTGACTGGTATTTTCAGGTGCAAATGATGAGTAAATATCGAGGAGGTAAAGAGAAAAGGGCACCCCTCTCGTTAGCAGGCACCGACCATACAGCTGGAACAGAGAGCATAAGAGGAGCCACAGGAGGCTGGGGGTGGTTCGGGTATGCTGGGCGCTGGGCAGGCCTCCAGGTTAGGAGCTGAGTGATGGGAAACATCCATGGTTTTGCATCCAAAGAATAGGCTTCTCTTTTATGTTTCTACCTGTTTCTGCTGCAGGTAGAAAGCTGCCTGGCTTGGGCAGGAAATAAAGTAGCCTTGTCCCTGTGGTCTTTGTGGGAGCTGGTGCTTGGCCTAGAGGTGTAGTTAGGGCTTGTTTCTTCTTCCTCCCCCTCTTCTCAATTTGCCTCTACCTATCATGTCTTCTTAGTTCTTCTAGTATCTTCATCTGTAAAATGGGACTAAGCATATCTACTACTGAGTGCTATGAGGATTATGTGAGGAAGAGTGTGCAAGTGTGTTGTAAAGTGCAAATGCCACGTGAGCACAAGCCAGTGCTGTTATTGTGCTCAACAGACCCTGCAAGTCCTGTGAGGCAGCAAAAGACCTCCCACCCCAAGTCATTCTGCATCAACAAGAGGGAGGCCCTTCTGGTCTGGTATCCAGAGCTCCCACTTGGTAAGCCCATACTCATGGGAGACCTCTGTGTTTATATTCAGGGTGAGTTTTTGCTGCACACTGAGTACCTTGAGTTATTGATAATCATCTGGCCACAAATCGGACATGTGCTCCTAATATCGCTGCCAGATTTCTGCCTGAATCATAACCTTGTGCCAGCCTACTCACTCCCTGGGGTTTCTGGTGTAATAAACACTCTCCTTGCTTTTGTGTCTAAGGTGTGGTTTCCTTTCGTTAACCCGAAGGAAGGTTTCGGTTGCATGTGGAGAGATCCTTAACTCAGTGGTGTTTCACGTCCCTCTGATCTCCCCCACCCTGTGACCCCTTGGCTAAGTGAAACCGCAAGTCCTTTGGGACAAACTAGATGTGAGCCAGAAGGATCTGGATTCTGGTCTGGTCTTAGCAAACTCGGTCTGCCATGACAAAATACTACAAAGTGGGTGGCTTAAACAACGCACATTTATTTCTCACAGTTCTAGAGGCTGAGAAGTCCCAGGTGCTGGTGGATTTGGTGACCGGTGGGGGCTCTCTTCTTGACTTGCAGATGGATGGCTTCTCAGTGTCCTCACAATGCCTTTCTTCCATGTGTGTGGTGGGGGAGGGGAAAGGGAAGATGGGAGCTGGCAGAAAAACAAAAAAGAGAAATCTTTTTATCTTCTTAGGAGGACACTAATCCTATCATGGAGGCCCCACCCTCATGACCTCATCTAAACCTAAGATGAAACCTAAACCCTAATCTTACCTCCCAAAGGCTCACCTCCAAATACAGTCACATTAGGGATTAGGTCTTCAACATATGGATTTTGGGAGGGCATAAACATTCAGCCCCTAACACAGCCCTAAGCCCACCACTCAGGAACCATGAGATGGAGGCTCTTGCTTCTCTCCTTGAGAGTATTTTCTTATCCACAAATTGAGAATAAAACTGTATAGCTCTGGGGCTGTTGTCTGGATCAAAAGAGATGCTGTCCTGTCCATGGCCTGCAGGCTCACGCAACCCAGCCCCCAATTCCTGTCCAGGGGCCTCCCCACCGACATCTTTGCTGGTTCTACCCCGGCCACTGTGGCCTTCTCTCTGTTCAAGGAACCACCCCAGACTCACTCCTAGCTTAGAACTTGTGCACTTGCTTTCGCTCTGTTCAGAAAGCTCTTTCTCCAGACCATTGTCTGGCTGCCTTCTGGCTGTGGGGTCTTCCACACCCCGTCCCCTCCCCAAAGGATTGACCACTCTTCCACTGGGGCTGTGTCTCAGGGATCTTTATGCAGATGAGGATCTTGAGAAGGGAGATTGTAGCTCCCTCCAGACAAGGAGAGGCTTGCTCTCTGCCTGCTAGAAAAGCAGTGGGTTCCTTAAAAACAGAGCTCCTCAGCTGTGACAGGGACCACCCCCATGTGGGCCCTCCCTCTGGGCTCCTTCTGGCCTCTCAGGCCATGGGGGCCAGGAACCAGGACAATGCAGGTCACGTCCTGCTGTCTGCCCTGCTGCGCGTAGTCGGCTATCTTGCTGAAGTCCAGTGAGCCTTGCTGTCTACTTTTGGCACTTACAGGGTTGGAGCAAGTATAGTCCTGCTCATCCTCAAGGAGGTTTTGAGCAGGATTGGTGCAGCAAGTGGGAGAAAGTCAGTCTCAGGCCGACACCCTCCACCTCCCTCCTTTACACTGTCTGGTAGGCTTCATAGTACCCCTTGGTGCCAGGAGCTGCCTTGTTTATCTCATGTGTTGTTTTGCCTACACACCCCTAATGTATGAGCATGAGAACGTGCTCTGATTGGCCACACCCAGGGCACCTGCACAGCAAGCACGCAGCAGGCAGCGGGCAGCTCGGTGAGCACTTGCTGAATGAAAAAAGGAACTGCGTGCAGGACAGCAGGCAGCTTGTGGGCACCGTAAAATGGGGCCACCTGTATCTTAGAATTTCTGGGGAGATCACATGTGTTATGGACTGAATTTTGTCCCCCCCAAAATGCATATGTTGAAGTCCTAACATATTCATTTTGTTAGAGATGCATATGTATTTGGAGATAGGGTTTTTAAAAAGGTAATTCTGTTAAAATGAGGCCATAGACACATGGGTAGGCCCTAATCCTATATGACTAGTATCCTTATGAGAAGAGAGAGGGGCATCAAGGATGCCCGTGCACAGAGAAACATCCACACGAAGACACAGTGAAAGGGCAGCTGTCTGCGAACCGAGGAGAGAGGCCTCTCGACACCCTGATCTTGGACTTCAGACCTGCAGAACTGTGAGAAATAAATGTCTGTTGTGTAATAAGCCCTCCTGTCTGGGGTATTGCATGTGGCAGCACTGGCAGACCAGTACAGTGTTCCATGGGAAATGTGCTGGGAAGAGGTATTATGGCACTGGAGAGTGGAGACACATGTGGACCATTCCTTAGAACAGTGGCAGTGGGGCAAATCTTTGTTTTTTGGAAGGACACTTTAAAATCTGTCAACATGACCCAGGTTTAGGGTAGAATGTGGAGTTAAGGCAGGCAACTCCCTTTGGAGGACAAAGCATGTGATTTTCAGGTGTCTGTCACCTGAGGAATGGGGGCTGTTCGTTCAGGCAGCCTGTGTGGCAGAGGGCCTAGGTGCATGGTGGGGAAGGATGGGGCGAGGCCCTGGACTCCTGGGGCTTGTCCTCTGTAGGGAAGACAGACAGGCCACTGGGGAAGGGTACCGAGACCAAAGGCGGCAGAGGGCAAGAGTGCCCAGTGGGATGCAGAGAGCCAGGCAGGGAACGCCTTCCTGGAAGAAGGTGGAATGGAAAGTCAGGGTTGTCATACTCAAGCTCTGGTTCTGAAGAGAAGCATTCCAGAAATGCCTAAGGAACATGGTGGTAATGCAGTCCAGTCTTCTGTGACACAGAGGAAAGAAGAGAAGAGTGCTCACCCAGAGGTCTGAAGAGCGAGGCTGTCCTTCCAACTGGGCATACAAATGCTATGCGACCCTGCCCAGCTGTGTCACCCACCGGGGCTCAGGTCCTCCCTGCAGGGAAGGGGATGTGATCAGAGCTGCCCAACTCTGATTGTCAGTCAAGGGGCTGTTTCCTCAAGTGATATCTGATGTTGAAGAATGACAGATGAAAACTTTGACTGGTTGGAGAATGGGGAGGAAAACCTTTTGCTTTCAGATTCTGGCTTAAATATCCTTAATTATGAGTCCCTTGAGAGTAAAGAGAGAAGATCCCAAGGACTGCAAGATACATCGATGAATTGTTCCCAGTTTTAAGAGCTGATGGCCTTATAGGTTGGAGTTGTCCAAAATAGACCGCTTTTGAGTGGGAAAGAGGCAGCGTTGATAATTTGCTATTCCAGGAGAACTGGGCTCTGTGGTCAGCCTATTTAGAAGGGAGGTGGCATATATTTAAATAATGAAATGTCAGCTAGAAATTGGTGGTTAGCAGTAATATGCTAGTAAGAAGGTAAGATACGAGGTAAATATGTATGATAATGCTGCCCTGCTCAAGGTGGATTCATGCTCACAGGATGAGTCTCTGCCTGTGAGTCACACAGATGAGCTCTAGCAAACGTGCATGGTTCATGAAGTCATTATTATCCTCCTCCCCTTCCTTTCCCCTTATCTCTTCCCCTCCTCAGAGCTCCACATCCCCTGCTGAGAGCGGAGAGGAAGATACCAGAGTGAGGGTGTGGTGGTGAGAAGGCTCTGTGCCTGGGAAACTGAGGTAGGCTCAGATCAGCTGGACCAAAGCGTGAGCTAGAGAGAGGGGTTGGGAGACTCAGGAGCACTACAGAGACTCCGACCTCAGGGTCAGGACTGTGATCTTTAATGGGGTGATGGACCACCTTGGAAGATTCTGCAGTAATAGTACTACAGCCAGTGCCATAATTCATTGATTCCAAGATGCACGTTCTCCCACATCTTCTCTCTCAAATTGCAGTGAGCCATACCACCACCAAAGTCCAGGAAGTGCTTGTGACTGGTCACTACAGCCTATGCATGTAGAAACTCAGTCACAGCAGTTTCATGGTGTCATTGCTTTGCGTGTTTGGAATTTGATTTGTTGGTGAAATGTCTTCAGAAGGGTCCTACTTGACTCTGCCTTGATGAGAGAAGCCACTGTGTGCAGAAAGACACATGAGCAGAGGAACAGCCTCAGACTTGACATTAATGGAGCAAGAATGCATCATTGGGAAGTGACCACCAGTCTGCAGTCCCGACATTTCCAGTCCACATAAGCTGCTCTGTGGAACCTAAAGAAAGAAGGTGCCTACAAGTAGAGAGATTTGTGTTCTGTTTCATAACTGAGATACATACAAAAAGATCACTCAGCCCACCGTAAGCGAGAAGACACCACCACCTCCCCAGCTTCTGGGAGGTTGGCAGATTGGAATCCTGTCTCGGAGGCAGCTTGGGCAGCCCATGCTTCTGAGGTCGAGGGACATGATGCCAGGGGGTGCTCTCATCCGCAAGGCAGCACAGAACATGAAACTTCCCCCAAGTCTTAACTGATTTATTTTGCTTGTACATTTCTTTCATGTCTGATAAAAGTGATGTTTGAAAGAAACCTCTGTCTAAATATAAGTATAGAATAAAAACCAGAAGTGATAGAAAAGTATTGGGCCTTGGTTTACTTGGTGACTTCTTTTTTTGCTTAATGCTCTTTTACAGTGATGACTTGTCTGACAGTTGTGACTGTGATGATTAATTTTATGTGTCAACTTGACTGGGCCATAATACTCAGAGATGTGGAACACAAGTGAGTGTTGCGGTGAAGGAATTTTTTTTAGATGAGATTAACATTTAAATCAGCAGACTTTATGTAAAGCTGATTACCCACCATAATGTGAGTGGGCCTCATCCAATCATTTGAAGGCCCTAAGAGAAAAGACAGGTCCCCCAAGGAAGAAGGAGATCCATCTCCAAACTGCCTTCAGACTCACCCGTGGAGCTGCAGCCTGCCCATCTGGTCTGTGGATTTTGGACTTGTCAGCCCCCACAATTGGGTGAGCCAAGTCCTTTAAATAAATCTCTCTAGCTAGCTGGCTAGGTAGGTAGATACACACACACAGATACACACATGCACGCACACACATATGCCCTTTACCGGTTCTGTTTCCCTGGAGAACCCTGACTGTTACAGAAACTCAGGTTCGGTAAGTGTGGTCGTGGTCTCTGCTGTGAATCTTGTCGCACCTGCTGCAAGCTCTCCAAGCCTCAGCTGAGCCTCTTGTGAAATGAGGATGACACACCATCCTCGCAGGGTCCTCTTGAGAGTTTCGGGAGATTGAGGCCATCGGAGCATTTACTGAAGGGCCAGGCTCAGAAAAGGAGCTTGGGCACCGTGCTCGGGGGAAGACACGTGGCACATGTGATGGCATTCCTTACTCTCTGTGCCCTGGGGGCTATGTGTGAGCAGACTCCTCACTTTATAAAGAGGAAACTGAGGCCCAGAGAGATCCATGCATGCTCCACGTCACCCAGGTGAGAAGTGGCAGCCTGGCCTCGGAGCTCCATAAAGAGAGAGCAGAGCATGGGTTTTAGGAACCTGTAGGCCACAGGGGGCTGTGGGGTGTCCTGTGTGCAGCTGCGCTGAGCCTCACCCTCCCACTGCCCACTTTCCCCAGGGAGCTGAGCTCACTTGGCAGCCCCTGCCCAGGCACTCTGGCCTGCCGCTCTCACCTCCCAGAAAGGCAGAAGAGATGGATCAGCCAGTCACACTGTGAGCTGAGCATCTCCGATTTTCTCATATGCCCCCACCACATTTCTCTCTCAGCCCATCCCCCAAGTTAGCTATGTGATACCCACAGTGGCTGAGACCAATGAAGATGTCTGGACAGGGTTTTTGGGGACTGAAAAATGAAAGTGAAGCCACCCATGTGCTTACAACTCTGTTCAACCTTCTCCAAGATGAGGGTTGAGCAGAATGAAAACCTCAATCATCTTGTGAGTGCCCCAGGCTGGAGAGGCCATCTGCAGAGGCTCTTCTTGCAGAAAAATCTGCACATTGCGTTTGCAGGCCCCCAAGGAACTGAGCCTCTGTGCAGTTCACCCTCCTCCTTGGTTGGAATGAACAGGCACATCTGGAGTTATATAGATTTCTGTAAGTCCCAAGACTTAAAGAAGTTGGTTGGTTTCTTCATAGTCTCATTTACAATATTAAAGCATAATGAGAATAACTAGATTTCATTATTTAAAAGATTTATAGCAGCAGTAATTTTATTTTCATTTTTATAGATCTTTATTCAAAATCAGACCAACGATTAAACTCTGGAGAAAAAAGGAAATAACCTGTTATTTCACTTATGCTAAATACATTGACTCTTATTTTTAAATTAAATTTTAAATAAATTAATTCATATATCTGGGTTGCCTATAAACTACAGGAGAAACAATAACATTTTATTTATTTGCAGATTAAGATAGGCTCTCTACTTATGAAACACTCACTTCAGGAGCCAGAGTGGGCTCTTACCCAGGGCCCAGAAGGGAAGAAGCATCCCCCAGACAGTGGGTATTAAGGGAAAGAAGAGTGTTGAAATGATTTTTTTGATTTCTGTCACTCAAATGTAGTTTCCATGAAGGCAGAATATATTTTGTTGTTGTTCACTACTTTATTCTAAGCCTTTAGAACGTTGCCAGCTGGCACACAGTAGGTGCTTCATAAATATTTGTTAAGTGAATGAACCAATCATTCATTTACTAATTTGTAGTTTTCGTCCACACCCCCAAGTACCAATGATGATTGGTACTTAACAAAAATAAGAGACCACTTTGTATTTGAATATGTCATCGAGATTGTCACATTGCTTTCTGCTTCAAGAGATAGGGTTATTAAATAATCTCTCACAGTTATTTAACTGTCAGCATAAAGAGGGGAACTTACTTTGCCAGATATTAAGGCATGCTGTAAACCGGGCTCCGTGGCTCACACCTGTAATCCTAGCACTCTGGGAGTCTGAGGCAGGAGGATCACTTGCACCTAGGGGTTTGAGGGGCAGGGGAGGGCACGGGATGCCATGGGGAGGGAGGCAGGTCAGAGATCCTGGGAGCCTGGCTGAGGAGTTTGGGTTTTGGCCTGACTGTGATGGGAATATTAGGAAGTTTTAAACTGGAGGTAGTGGAATCTGGTTTCTGTGTTTAAAGAATCACCTTGCCCGCTGTGTGGGGAATAGATTATAGTCAGGAAAGTGGACACACAGGTATCAATCAGGAGGCATCTTTAGTCAACCAGGTAAGAAGAGATGTCATGAAGTGGATAAGACAGTGGCAGGGAGGTGACAAGAGGTGGAGACTTGAGACACATTCTGGATTTGCCCATTGACTGCATGGGTACCGAGGAAGGGAAGAAACAAGGAAGACAGGCTTTCAGCTTGAGATGGGCAGATGCCAAGAGGAAGGGAGAAGGAGCCTCTTCCAGAGGGTGTGGGGTGACAAGTCAGGAGGTCTGCTTGGGTGGTATTTGGTTCGAGGCGAGTGGGAATGTCAAGCTGGGCACTGGGTATGGAAATCCATAGCTCCAGTGGAATGCTGGCACTGGAGGTGGGACTGGGAGCCTTCTCTGCACCAGCCACATGCTGCTGGGAGCCTGGACAGATAAGTGCGTTTGAGGAGAGCATAAACGGAGATGAGAAGCAGTCAGGCTGAGCCCTGCAGCCGGGACATTTGTCAGCAGGGTTTGGGGAGCACCCCATGGGAAAGGAGGGAGACCAGGAGACTGGGGTGTTAGGACAGCCAGGGGAAGTCTGTTTCAAAGTGGGGCAGGGGGTGAAGGCAGCTGCTTGAAATACTCTTCAAGGCTAATTCACTCTTCAGCTGATCGTGAAAACCCATGTCTGACCAGTCAGCACAAAGCTGAACAGAAAGCCTTTTAGTTGCTGGGGTTGGTCTGGAACATTTTGTCCCTTACTCATTTGCCACGTGCCTATGTCACAAGTATCTGTTTAGTTGAGTTTTTCCTATTCTACAACTAGAAGCAGAGATGTGGGCATTTCATTGACCCTTCTACTCAAAAAAGAGGAACAAAGCAAGAAGACCAAAAAAAGAGAAGGTAAGATGATAGAATAGAAAATTTGAAAGAATCCCAGAAACATTATCAGCCCACTTCTTATGTTTAATGAAATTCAGTTTCTGAGAGACCGGGTGACTCCCAATTAGTTGTAAGGTCAGGACTAGAGCTCCAGACTTCTACCTCTCAGTCCATGTTTCTACCATAATGCTCTGGAAAAATGTCACTTTCGTAGGTGTCCCAATTGTCAAATTCTCATCCCACACTACAAAGAAGACCTCGACCTCTGACTCTGCCTCACTGAGACCTCCTCTGCACAGTTCCATAACGGGGGATGCCCCCTCCTTCATGCTCTGGGGCCTATCGGGGCAGCATCTGTAGCCACCAAGGCTGCTATTAGTGAATAGAGGGCCAGTGCGCCCTGAGTGGTCTGCAAGGCGTAAGAGTCAGCTACGTTGTCTGGCTTGCTGATGTGAGATTGGCTGGCAGCTCATCAGTGGGTGTCAGAACTGAGTTCTGGGGCCACTGTCAAGCCTAGAAACTCCCCATCCCAGGTTGAACTTGTGCCCTCCCCACACCCCCTCAGACTTCAGAGAGCTATTTTGTGTTTTGTGCTTTCTCTTTTTTTGTTAAGATCGTCTATTTAATTCTTTCTTCCTTTCTTTTCTACTCTCTCTCCTTCCTTCCTTCCTTCCTTCCTTCCTTCCTTCCTTCCTTCCTTCCTTCCTTCCTTCCTTCCTTTTCTTTCCTCTCCTCTCTCCTCTTCTCTCCTCTCCTCCTCTCATCTCACCTCTTGTCTTCTCTTCCCTTCTTTCTCTTCTCTTCTTCTCTTCTCTTCTTTTCCTTCTCTTCCTTTCCCTTCCCTTCCATCTCTCTCTCACTCTTTCCTTCTTTCCTTTTCTTCTCTTCTATTTAACCTCTCACTATTGCTAAAGGAATTCTAGTCTTCAAGTCAGGAAACCTGGATTCCAGTCATGGCCTCCCCTTTGAGGGCTTCGGCATTCTTGTCTCACATTCTTACAAAATGAAGGCTTCTGGATACATCAGGGCAGAAGTTCTCAAAGTGTGGCTCCTGCACCTGCAGCATCAGCATCAGCATCACCTGGGAACTTGTCAGAAATGCACATTCTTGGGGCTTCCCCAGTCTCCATGAATCAGAATCTCTGGGGCCTTAGCCAGCTGGTTTCCACAGGCCCTCCAAGGACCCTGACGCTCACCCCCCAGGGGAGCCGTGTCAGCAGAGGTCTCTATTTGCTGTTTTTTCTGACATACCTGGGAAGTACGATGCACTCCTGACAGTAATGACTTTGTGGGGCAGTAGTGGTTACGCCTCACCGTGGTGTGCAGTTTAAATTATATCCTCTCTGTCTCTCCCAGCTGTTAAGAGTCCTGAGACTTGGTGGGCATTGGTCATTAACTCTCTCAGCTCAGGCCTCTGTAGCTCTAACTGCATAAAAGTGGGGATGAAGAAAGCCAGTAGTGGGGCCAGGCTGGTGGGTTAGGGTGCAGTAATGGCTTTCCATGGTTCTGTGCAGGAACAGGACCGCTGGTTTCATGTTGCGGATACAGTTGTGAGGGGAAGGATCTTATGGATTGGCATCTTATGCCCCTTTTTCCCATCTGCTCTCCCCGGCCACTTGCCTGTGTTGCTCTGCCCTGGGGCTGGTTGTGCCGATCGATCTGGGTATTTGAATCGATGGGCCTGAGAAGTGGAAGAAAGTAAGAGGCTGAAATGATAGAGCTATTGCTGGAGAAAAAACTGGAATGGCGGAGGAGCAGGGGAGAGAGAGGATAGGAGTCTGGGCAGAGCCCGGTAGCTGGGTGGGCTGCTGACTCAGTTTGGGATTTTAGGACCCCAGGTAAGCACCAAGGGAGTAGCCTGGACTCACTGTACCATGTAGCACAATCCTCCACTCTCTGGGGCCCTCACTGTGCCATGTGGCACGATCCTCCACTCTCCAGGACCCACAGAGAAGACATCCACTATAGTTTTCCCTACGGAGGCAGTTATGTTTCTTTTGAATATGCCACCCTGCTGAGATCAGAATTAAGTTATGACAAAGACGTCCAGATCATATGAGTTGAGTGACATTGAGCCATTGAGTGTGGGAAGAATTTGAGTTTTAGGAAACAATCATGAAAGAAGACAAATGTGTTGCCCTTTTTATTTCAGAGAGTTAATGTAAAAATTATCTGGCTTCATTTTTTATTTCTAAAATTAACATTTAGTATTAGAAACATTTACAATGTTAAAATTTTGGTGGGGATTACTTTCTGACATCTTGGGAATGTTTGTATTTCTTGGGGAAGACCACTACAGGAAAGGCAACAGAAATAGTCCCATCTGATTGAACATGAGGCTGAATGTGACTCTGACCCAGAAGTTTCTTGCTTTCTACCTGCACGAGGAAGGTGTGGGCTTGGAAGTATATTCATTGTTGCTGGGAGTGCATGCTAGTAGACTTTCTGTGTGTCCGTTACATAGCACTTACCATGGTGTAGCTGCCTTTAAATTATCAACAATCTAAAATTCATTTCCAACTTCTTCAATACTTTAATTGCTGGGAGTTAGCTATGCTCCCAGCAAAATGGGTCCCTTGGCAGGGTCGTCGCAAGAGATGGAAATAATAGAAATAGAGAATAGAGAAATAACATAGACACAGAAACCAAAGTATAGTTTTATAAAGATGGGGGAGTCAGGGGTTCTCCAGCATTCCCATGAGCTGTGAGGCCCCAAGTGAAGTCCCGCTCCTCCTTGAGCCTCAGTTCATTCACATGCAAAATGAACACTAAAGGAAACCCTAAACATGAAGGATGGAGCAATTGAGATACTATGACTAAGCTCTTCATAAACTACATAGAGCTCTGCAAGTGTTTACTATATGTTCTAGATAACTTTGGGGTAGCCTTCTCAGCAGTTCTGCTCTAGGGATGCCCTTTCCATACTCATTCACATTGTTGTAATGTCCCTAAAAAGGGGTCTACCCCCTCTACCCCCTACCACTACCATAGTTGCTTAGTGGGTGCCTTACCCAAGCTGGGGCCAACACAACACAATCCCCACCGTGACTATGGGTGATTGGCCCAAGGGGGGTTACCTGAAAGGTTCTACATTCTTTTATGGGAAGGTGAAAATGGTTCCTCAGCAGAGTCATCTTTCCTTGAGTGGCTTAATCTATAACATAGAAACTAGGTGGTTTTCTTTGCCCATCAACAGCCATTTGGATGGAAAACAAGAAAAGAGATGGAACTCAAGGAAGTTCCATTTAAGCACCTCGTTGCTTTGCAGACCTTGGTTCTTGCCCAGTCATGAAGCACAGGTTGCTCCTGGCCCTTGGAGCATCTGTCCTTCCCTTGTTTGCCTATGCTAGCTCATGTGGGTTTCTGTGGTCTGTAGCCCCAAAAGTCCTTTGGCATGGTGACACCATGGTCAGGCACATTCTTACGTATACTGCTCAGTGTCTGTAAGGCTGATTTAATGCATTCATACACAGAAGAAAAGGAAAAGAGGTATAAATACTGGAAAGACAGAAACAAAACTATTATTCTTTGAATCAATATGATAATTCACCTAGAAAATCCAAGAGAACCCTTAATTCACCCAATTATTCAAAAATTTATTCTTGAGTGCTACTCTGGGTCTAGCATTGTGGAATGACTTAGAATTATAAGAGTGTTCGGTTCAGTAAAGTGGCCAATTACAAGATAATTGCATAATAGTAGACTTTTCATGTTAAATAAAGCATATTACAAATTCTTCAATGTTGGAAAAGGTTTGGCCATTCCTGGAGGATCCCATATTAGATATATTCTTAGCATCTTGTGCCAGTGTGAACTCCCTGATTCCTCCTAAGGATTGAGCTGCGTTTAAAGACTTTCCCGTATTCTGTCCATGGGAGGGAGTTTGCACTGCTGTGAGTTCTGTAAAGTACATGACATTGCCTGCCATTTCTATGAGCCTCCCTGCATTGTTTCTGCTCAAAGAATTTCTCACCATTGTGAATTCTATGATGTATTCTGAGGCTTAATTCAAAAGAACTCCCCACATTTATCACTTTCAAAGTGATTCTCAGCAGTGTAAGTACTTTGATGTCAAGAAACTTGTTGGTGGGCACCAAAGGCCTCCCCATATTAGTCATGTCCCTGGGGTGCTGCTCCACTGTGAATTCTCTGGTGTATTCTAAGGCTGCCACCCAGGCCAAAGGGCTTTCGCATTCCTTATGATCATTGGGTTTTCCTCCATTTTAATTCTTTGATGTCGAGTGGGAGATGTATGCTTTTTATAAGTGGACATTTTTTCATAGCTGATTAGCTCATACCTTGACTCTAAATTTGGAAAATTTCCACTTTTTATTAGAAAATCAAATACTTTCTTGCTGTTTCATTTAAGAACTCAGTTTCAAGGTAACCAATGAGCTGCACGTGCTAAGCCAGTAAATACCTATACATTGTCACCTTGCTTCTTCCCTGATGGCCATCAAGGGCCCCTTTCCTTGCTCCAGTAAAGAGATCACATCTGGTCAGACAAACAATGTCCAGCACTGAGATCAAGCTGCCAGTTCTCCAGCTTTACATCCTGGTACAGCTTCTTTGGAGCAGGTCCAGACAGCCCAATCTATGGCCATATCTCTGCATGGCATTGACCTCTAGGCCATGGTTTTTGACCTGCATATCTGATCAGTTCCCCTTGGATGTCTCTACTAGAGAAGCTATAAAACATATCTAGAGCTAAACATTGACTTTTAGATATAAAACATTTTCTTCCCTCCTCTTTATGGTCCTTCTTTTGGAGAATAACAGGCCTCACATACATGATGAGATGGAATGAGGAGAGGGGCTGGAGCCTGTCTCCGATTTCACTGCAGGGTTCCTGAGCAGAGCTCTGGGGATGCAGTGATTCTGAGCCACGCAGCTACCCTTCAGAGCTCTGAGGGGAGACCTGCTTAGACCTACCTGTCCCAGAGTGAGTTAGCTATACTTTCTTGCTGGAAACTCCATTCTAGGACTCACTAGCTGCTTTGCTTCTTAGGGACACTTCTCTGCAGGCCTGTGACACACCCCATGGCACCTGCTCACATAAAGCCACATACCCATCACCCATCATGCAAGCACTGCCCACAGCTCCCACCAAGCCTACACCCTTGCCAGGCCACGCACTCAGCCTCTCACACACGCCCATGGCACACACTTGACCTCTGTCTTACTCACATACAAAAAGAGGTTCTGGTAATGAGACACCTTATCTGTGCCCCAGGCCTCTTTGCCTTAAGTGCCCAGGCAGATTTGTCAAGAAGTATTGTTGGAGGATGGAGAACTTTCTCTCCTAGATAATAGCATTTATTATAAATAACAATAGTAGCTAATATTTAGTGCTTATTTTATGCCCAGCCACTGCATTAGTCTGTTGTCTGTTGCTTATAACAGAATACCTGAAACTGGGTAATTTATGAAGAAGGGAATTTATTTCTTACAATTACAGAGTCTGAGAAGTCCAAGGTCAAGGGGCACATCTGGTGAGAACTCTCTGAAGAGTTCTGACGGGGTGCAGGGCATCACATGGCTCAGGTCTCTTCTTCTTCTTATAAAGCCACCCCCTCTCATGACAACCATGATTCTGTGTCATCAAAAGAAGAAATACAATCTAGTACCATCTTGGAGTGGGGGAAACAGTTTCTAAACAGAAAAGTATGGGAGATATTGCAAATTAAAATATTTACAGATTAGAATTTATTAAAATTGTTAAAAAGTGCACCAAAACCTTATTAAACGCTCTAAAAGGAATGTTCAGGAAATGTCTCAATGCACACTTACAGGGTTTAGAAGCTTCGTACATTCATGGTGTCTACATGCCCATGCTTAAGAGATGAGCCCAGGGGGACTGTGTCACCCCCTTCTGAGTTGACCCTGCCTTAATTCCCACATACTCAGGCCACCTTCTGCAACTCCACAAGGCAATACATATCAGAAGAATAGTCTGCATTCACTGTAAAGTCTTTAAGTACTGGGAGCAGTCAGGATCACAGTAGTGGATACAGAAATTTTCATTGGAAAGCTCAGATTTTATCATCTGCGATAAAATACTATCAGGGTTCTCTTTGAAGTGACAGTCTCACTCTATTCATTTTGAAGAGAATACCTGCCAAATACCTACGTCTGAACAACCATAGTTTGTCAGTTATTCGTTCAAGTGAAAATGTTGTTTCAGGGAAGTGCAGCTAGTTCAGGGTGCAGCTCGGGCTGTCACATAGGCACTTTTTCTCAGGACCCCGTGGGCACAACGCAGAGGTACTCAGAACATCAGAAACACTTGTACTCAGGGGTTGCTCGTTAATATAATTAGTAATTCTCACCGCTTCCTCAAGGACATTTTTACGTTAAACTGGTTTCCTTCCATTTGTGTTTTGTGTTTGGTGTTTGGCTTTGTCACTAAGTGATGGTGAAGAACGTGATGACTACTGGCACAGTTTGGCGCTGTTGCCTCGATCTGTGCGAAGGCGGCAGCTGTTTCACCCACCGTTGTGTTGGCACCATCAGAGCGTGGTGAAAAGGCAGGTCTCATCTCAGAATGATCGTGAAAATAGTCTTGACCTCATGGAACCTCTGCTTTGGGATTCTTGCATGGCATTGATGTCCAGACTGCTAGGTGAGGGGGGGACATTGTCCCCTCCAGGCTCCCCCAGCAGCAAGTGTCGGTGTTAAGCTCCACTTTTGCATTTCCTCTGGTTTCTGGCAGCTGGGGAATTCTGCCTTTTTTTTTCTTTCCTGGTCTTTGTCCATCATTCTCCTCCCTTGGTTTCCAGATGCCAGAGCTTTTTGGTCTCTTTCCAGCTCAGTGGCTGTTCCTGTCCATCTCCCTTGCTGGTTCTCGGTATTTCCTTCTCTGCCCGACCTTTAGCGTTGGAGTTTTTGAAGGATCAGCCCTATTCTCTTTTAACTCAGCTCTCTTTGAGTGATCCCAAGTCCCATAGCTTTAAGTACTAGTTATGTGCAAGTTCCTAAAGTCACACTTCGAGCTCAGAATTTTCCCCTGAGCTCGTGTGCAGTCTATCAGTTGCTCTGACCCTGCCTGTCAACCGTCAGGCCTCCTGTTTCCAGAGTGGCTTCATCAATACTGAGATGTTCAGAAATTTTGGAGTCATGATTGGTATCTTACTCTCCCTTCACGGCCAGTCATGAAGTCACGAGAAGTTATTTCCAAAATTACCTTCTTTCCATC
The DNA here is from genome assembly GCA_963574885.1 of Lepilemur ruficaudatus. Taxonomy (NCBI): domain Eukaryota; kingdom Metazoa; phylum Chordata; class Mammalia; order Primates; family Lepilemuridae; genus Lepilemur; species Lepilemur ruficaudatus. Next base: position 30,284 of record CAUYRT010065598.1, read on the forward strand.
GTCATTGCTGATCCGCTGCTGCCTCCCCCCAGGCCCCAGGGCTCTTGTCCAGGACTGTGGCCATCGCCTTCCACCTAGCCTGGCTGGCACCCACTCCAGCCCAATGCCCATGTCGCCCCCTGGGTCAGGCCCTCCCTGCTGACCACCCCTCAGCAGGCTCCTTCCTACTGTCCTTCCTATGAAACCCAGTATCTGCTTGTTGCCACAGAGCCCTCTTTGATTTGGCTTGTCCCTAAGTTTCTGACCTCACTTTGTGCCTCAGGTCCAAGCACATTGACCTCTGGGCTTTCCAGGGCTGGTTATGTTCTTCCAGCGATGTTCCTTTGGGTCTCAGTTCAGCAACAGTGATCTGCTCCTCCCATGTGCTCGTGTGCGCCCCCTGCAGACTGCTGTTAGCATCACCCTGGTCACTTCCCTCAGGACCACAGCCCTTTGTGTTGCCACAAGCCCTGCCAGCCAGTCCCTCCTGCGGTGTGAGTCTGAGCCACCAGCATCTGCCTGTTCATAGCAGTGGGGACTGGGCTCAGTCACTGTATGGCATGTCTGCAGCATCCCTAAAGAGCACCTACCAGTCCGTAAGGAAAAATCCATACTCTCAAGTGGCCAGAAGACTGGGACAAACAGTTCACAAAAGAAAAATTAAAATGACCAATAAAGCTTAAAACTGCATTCAAATTCACTAGCAATTGGTTTCAGGAAAACCAGCTGGTGGTATCACCAGGATCCTTAAAACTGATGCTCAGTGTCTCACAGTTGCACTTTAAAGGACCTTTCCAGAAGAAATGGCTCAGAATAGGATATAGGTTTATGTGTGAGCATGTTTATCCATTCTTATTTTAAATCAGTCATAAATACTTAGCAGCAGGACGAATGCCCCTCAACAGGAAAATGTTTAAAGAAATAAGTATTAGGTGAGGTGAGTGGCCTTATGTGGCTAGAACAGAGACAGTGTCCCCGAGGATACAAGCACTGTGTTTGGCTCAGGAAGTAGGGGGCACTGCATGCCAAGTGAGCAGCCACAACAAGTGTGACTGTCAGGATTTAAGGGGAGGTGGTAGGTGAGCCAGGGTGGACCTGGGTGTGTGTTACCTGTGAAGATGTATGTTAATACATTGGTGTAATCATGTAATATGTTTGCCTGAGTGAGACTGCAAAACTTAATGGTTAAAACAACTTTTTCATTAAGCTCCCTGGATTCAGACGCACACAATGGGCATGGCTCGTGTTTGCTCCCTAATGCCTGAGATGCCATCTGGGGGCTGGAATCACACAAAGGCTCATTCTGGGGCCTGGATTTGGGTGACTCAAAGACTGGGATGGCCAACCAGGGCACCCACATGTGGCCTCTCCTGTGGCTTCTCCTGTGGCATGGCTTCCTCACAGTATGGCCGCCTCAGGGGTGTTCCTAGATGGAGTCCCAGGACTCCAGGCTCGTGTGTTCTAGTGAACAAGAGTGCATCACCCATCATGACCTATCCTTGCAGTCGGATCACATCCCTTCTGGTATATTATATTGCTCCTAGCAGTCATGAGCCCACCCAGAATCAAAGGGATGGGTCACAGACCCCTCCTCTCAATGGGAGGGGTAGCAAGGCCATAGTGCAGAAGAGCAAACAGCATGGGAGACACTGCAGTGATCGTTGTTAGAAAACACACTTTGCCACCACATGTACTCACCAGCAAATTGGTTTCACTGATCACCACCTAAGTGGACATATAGGAACAACATTCACTGGGTGTCGGGCAGATGGGAGAGGGGAGGAGGGGATGCATATATACATACATAATGAGTGCAATGCGCACCGTCTGGGGGATGGTCACGCTTGAAGCTCTGACTCGAGGGGGAAGGGGGGGCAAGAGCAATATATGTAACCTTAACGTTTGTACCCCCATAATGTGCTGAAATAAAAAAAAGAAAAGAACACTTTGCCACAAGGGGTATTGCTGACTTTAACCAACCAAACAAGAGGCTGATGTATAACCCATTTTTTAAATTTACCATGAAAAAATGTAACCACTAAGTAGATCCAGAATGTTTGTGCCTGGAGTCACCACATTCTTTCCCCTGTTGTAAGTTTGCAGAAGCTGCTGACTTTTTAGAACATGGGAATGCAGGAATTGAATGGCAGTGGCTACTAGCATTTTCAGCCATCAGATCTAATGCCAGCCCCTCCTTTCTGTAGAAATGTACTTGGCAGATGAACTTGATGGAAGGCTCAGAAGCTCCCTTGCCCTTTCTCCAACATGGAAGGCAGTTTGAGAAGCTCTTTCTTGCTGACTTTTGTAGTAAAGAAGTCTCCTTTCATTAACTCCTTTTAGCTCATCTTTTCTCCCCACATGCTTCACTTCAGTGGAGGACTTTCTGTGAGAAGTCCCTTATCAGTCCCTTTCCCGGCTGTGGTGTCTCCCAGGACGACGGGGGCTGGGGCTCTGGTCTGCAGACCTGGGCTCAGGTAGTCACCTTCACACAGCTGCCGCTGGCTCCCGCCCCCGCCTCTAAGTACTGGAGTGCCTGCCTGTAAGGCTTAAGTTTCTTTTACTTCTTAGTTTAAACCAAGAGTTTAATCCAGAGTGTGGTTGATTTTCCCCTCTTAATTTCCAAAAGACAAGTAACTATTTCTCAATATTTCAGACACCCGGTTTTAAAAATTTATGTGTGTGTACATACACATACACACACATATGTACATGTATTAAGTAGGAGCTAGTTTGAATGTTATGGTGCTTATTGTGTATGTTATTAGAAGTGAAGAAAAACAGTAGGGAAGTCTCTTGAGGTGTGAAATTGGTCATGGTTGCTTTATTTTTAAGCGATTCCATAAACCAGAGGGGCAGATACTGCAGAAAGAGCAGTGTAATTGCAGCTGTCTCAGCCCGTCTGCTTCTGCTGCCCTTGTTATTTAGTCACTCCAGGCACTCTCTGCTCTGTTGGGGGATGAGGAGCTCCCTCTGAGGAGGGAGCAGATCCCAGATATGTGCTGCTGTGTCCTGGGCTGGCTTCTGGAGACTTCTGTTGCTCACTAAGAAGATTTCAAAGGCTCTTACCAGAAGCTATCATTGTGTACGATTCCAAATCACTGGTCAAGGTCAGCAGGAACCTTGGAGAGCATGAACTCAAGACCCCCACCTTAGGGTGCTTATGCCCCTCCTTGGTGTCTCTGCATTGTAGCTCTCTCCACCCATCACCTCCATTTCCCTCCCACTCCCTCCCCAGCCTCTGGAGTGGCCCAGGAAGAGGGCTCTGGTGGCCAGAGCTTGACAGTGACAACTGGGGCTGATGTTCAGGAAGTTTCACCAGGAGCCCAAAGCTGTGCTTTAAAAGTTATAACAATACATTGAGGTCCTTTCCTGGGCTCTCAGACCCAAGCAGACTTCTGCTTTCAATATATAGAGAGAGGCCAAGGAAAGGAGATTTCTTCTTCTACCTGCTTCTTTACCATAAACTACCTTGTACACAGCAACAGTGTATTTTTTTTCTGTAAAGCAAATGCTATTTATATGAACTGATTTGCCAGTGAGATAGTTCTAATATAACAGGTTGGCCTTATGAAAAGCAGAGGTTTCTCATGCAGCTTCTAAGAACATGGATACAAAGCACATGTGGCCTGGCTGCCTTCCAGGAAGCGTTTAAGTCAGTGAAACATAACTTTTCAGATTGCATTAGTGGCCAGCATGACGAGTTCTGAAGGGAGTTGGATTTCAGAGTTTGGAGCCAAGGATTTTTTTGGGGTAACAGTGCCACAAAGGACATGGAGACCCCGGGAGGTACACTTGGCCTTTGGGTTAGAAAGTGCACCTGGGTTAGGAAAGTACAGTCTTAAACTTTGGTAAGGATTCAGGAAGAGAGTTGCAAAGGGAAGGAAGTCTTGTAAAAAAATGACCCAAACTCATCTGTGGAACTGAAGTGTTTAGATGTATTAAAAATTCCTAAAATAACTATTTTCACCAAGTAGAGTTTATCCATTCAAGATGTAGCTGTTCCCTCAAGCATCCGTGTCTGGGTAGGCTTCCTTTCACAGTGCTGAATTATTGCATTTTAACCCCCAAAATTCATGCCCACATTGATCTACATTCCATCGATCATGTTTGAATTATTAAACTGAATAATGAAGATGTTATTCTCAATGATGGACGTGGAGATGAGGAGAGGAAGAACATAGAAAGAAGGGAATCTTGCCCACATTTATGTGTGTGTGTGTGTAATATGTATACATGTATATTCTTTATTTTTTCCAAGAATTTATTTCATCTTTCCGTCACGCCCTCCGGCTGAGAGGTTTTCCTGTGTCAGGTGCTCCGCTAATCCACGCAAACATTCGTTAGTGTAAAGACCAACACCCGAGGCATCAGGTGGGCAGACCAGGTGTGGGGGCTGTCCCCGACGGCTGGACCCCTGCTCCCTGGCAGCACGTGCCTTGTCTGTGGTTCATGGACATTCTTCAGCTAGACTATGTGAACGTGTGCTTATTTTGTTAGGTAAGTGGAAAACTTTTCCCGTCTTTCTTTCTTCGGGAAATATAATTTGCAGTGACTGAGTTTAGTATTCGCAGTTCTTCCCATCACTTTCAGGGGGCCGGATCTTCTAGCGCTGTCTCCCCCCACCCCCGCCCCATGGCACATTTCTCCTCACCAGTTGTCTCTGTGAATATATCGTTACCAAGTGACCGGCCTCCCCTCCCCCGTACCCTTCCGTGTGCTCTTAATGTCCGCACATTCTGCCATTCCTGCAGTGCTGGTGACTCAGGCAGATCTGTCCCTCCAGCCCAGGCCTCTTCCTGACACTGACAGCCCTAGATCCCACTGTCCCAGACCTGGCCGGCCACCAGCAACCCTCGACTCAGCAATCAGTTGAGTAGGTGTGTGGGTGGGTTCTGCCTAAAGGAGGCTCAGAGGAGGAATTCTAGGGGCAGACCAGGAACTCTGGCAGCTGTGGGCAAAGAGGCAGAAGGCAGGAGCCCAGTGAGATGATGGCCACAGAGTCAGAGCAAAGAAGCCGAGCAATTCTAGCACTGGCAAAACCTAAGGCGGCAGCAGAGGGCGGTGAGGGCGGGCACGAGCACAGGGAGGAGAAGCAGGCAGCAGTGATGGGCCGATTGGGAGGAAAGGCAACAGTTCTAGTGTGTTTCGTGTGTTGGTTGGTTTCACCTCATATATTAATTGTGTGACTTCTGGGCTGAAATGAAGCTTTTACTGCACCGTTGCTGGAAACCAAGCAACTATATTGAGAAATCAAGGCACTCCCCCTGAGTGGTTTGACTTTTGTCCAAGCCCAGGGGCAGCCAGTTCAGAATCTGCCCTCCCAGGGGATATGTTCACGTTCTTCTCCTTCTCGTCCCTGCTGCCTCGCCCACTTCTCTTCATTCTTTCAGGCATCCGTGAGCCAGTCTTGTCCCCGGAACCACAGCCCCATTCATTCAGTGGGACTGAGTTAAGAGTGGTATGCACTATGGGGAAAAAACATCACATTTTGTTGCTTGGAAAAATCAGTCTTCAAAGAATGTTTTCCTTCTAGATACCAGCACAACTGACCTTCATCAGGCTTTTGCACAAATGCTATCTTCTTAATGAGGCTCTTTAATTTTACAACCCACTCTCCTCACCCCACCCCCAGCAAGCCAGATTGTCTGTTACAGTCACGGCACTCACAGATTCATAACCTATTGTTTACTTGACTTATTTTTATGCCACATGGTGTGGTCTTTCTCTTTTCTTGCCTATTTGAATGTAAAATTCACCAAGGAAGGGATTTTTGTTTATTCACTGATGTGTGCTTGAGCACCTAAAAGAACTTGCATGCAGACATGGTGGTGCACCCCTATAGACCTGGGTACCTGGGAGGCTGAGGCAGGAGGATCTCTTGAGCCCAGAAGTTCAGGGCTGCAGTGAGCTAATGATGAAGCCACTGCATTCTAGCCTGGGCAACAACAGAGTGAGGCCCTGTCTCAAAAAAAGAAGAAAAAAAACACTGTAGTGAATATCTTCACAATACCACATTCAAACAATGACTCAGGTGAGGCAGGGAAGACAGAGGAAGAGAATGTGAACATGAACACTAGATTTGAG
>CAUYRT010065600.1:0-17955 GCA_963574885.1 Lepilemur ruficaudatus
GCGCATGCCTGTAGTCTCAGCTACTCGGGAGGCTGAGGCAGTAGGATTGCTTGAGCCCAGGAGTTTGAGGTTGCTGTGAGCTAGGCTGATGCCACGGCACTCTACAGCCCGGGCAACAGAGTGAGACTCTGTCTCAAAAAATAAATAAATAAATAAAGAACAACAATAGTACAAGCATGTTTAGGATGATTGTCTTATCACCAAGTACCGCATTGTGATGTCTTTCCTCTTGTGTGTCTCTAGAAGTACAATCTTCTTTGTTCCAAGTGAAACTTTATGACATCACAGGGCACCATGATATTGGACCAGTAGAAGTTAGACCACAGGAAAATGGTTAGGAGAATTGAGTCATCACATAGCATACAAGCACATGGTAACACAAGTATAAGAAATTCAAAAGAGCTTGCATCTGTCAGAGAGAACAGAAAATTGCAGGCACTTCACAAAATATGAAGGAGGAAAAGGGAGGGAGGAGGGAGAAAGATGTTTATTAGAATGAGAACAGTGATGATGTTGAATGATGGGACTAATTAAAAACTGGTTTTTAATTACTTTATCCTTCTTTTAACAGAGCCTAAATTTCCTTTAATAATCATGTACTTTTTCAAATAAAATTTATATTTTTAAAAATTTTTATATTGTTCAATATAATGCTATTGCTCAGTTTTTTAAAATAATATTTGAAGTGACTGATACTTATAAAACACTGTTAAGACTTCCAGTTTCTGGTCTGGCATATAAAGAGCTTGGAAGTTGTACCTCCAATCTTCACATCTAGAAAAGAGCTGATCAGCTGAAATTCAACACTCTGAAATTCAAATTGAAAATCAACAACTCTGCTTAGAACCACCACAGAATTGAGATCACAGAGCAAACGGCCACTATGAAAATTAGATGAGAGGATCACAGCTTCCTGGAACACAAGTTGTTGCTGCAGACTGGAAGGAGCACTTAAATGGAAATTCACTACTTTCTAGAAACTGAGTTTGTCCTCACTTGAATGATAAAATCTCCTGGGGGCCCTGCCTCATAAAGAGCCCCACACTTTTAGAAGTTTTACTTCCAGGAGCCCCACGAGGTTCTCAAGGTGGAGGTCAGAGAAAAACTCCCCACATACTTTTGACAGGGAAAGAGGAAAAGTAACCATTTGGAAATAAGCCCAGAGAACTTTATTCTTAACAATCGCTTGCCCCACCCCCCAAAAAACCTAATAAATTTAATTTGCTTTACTTTACACTATCAATGAAAAATTAGAATTTGAAATTAAAAGCACACCACCATACACATTTGCGCCAAAAAAGGAATATGTCAGTATAAATCTAACAAAATATGTACAAGAGCTACATGAGGAAAACTATAAACTCTGATGAATGAAATCAAAGGACATCTAAATAAAGGGAGAGATATCCCATGTTCACACATAGAAAGACTCAACGTTGTTAAGAGCTCAATTTTTCCCATTTTGATATATAGAGGCAATACAATCCCAATCAAAATCCCAGGTAGTTATTTTGTGGATATTGACAGACCAATTCTAAAGTTTATATGGAAATGCAAAAAATTCGGCATAGCCAACACAGTATTGAAGAAGAACAAAGTTGGAGGACTGATACTATCCAGCTTCAATACTTAGTAAAAGCTACAGTAATCAAGACAGTGTGATACTGACAAATAAACAGACAAATAGATCAATGATACAGAATAGAGAGCTCATAAATAGACCCATACAAATGCAGTCAACTTATTTTTTACAATGGATCAAAGGCAATTCAATAGAGAATAGACAGCTGTATTGTAGTAATTTACTAGGGCTGTCATAACAAAATATAATAGACTGGGTAGCTTAAAAAATAGAAACATTAGCTTACAGTTCTGAAGGCTAGAAGTCCAAGATCAAGGTGTCAGCAGGTTTGGTTTCTTTAGAAGCCTCTGCTCTTGACTTGCAGATGGCCACCTTCTCAGTGTCCTCACATGATTGGCTCTCAGTCTGTGTATGTGTCTGGCGTCTCTAATCTCTTCTCATAAGAACATCAGTCATATAAGAACACCACTCTAATGACTGTATTTTAACTTAATTACCTCTTTAAAGAGCCTATCTTCAAATACAGTTATATTCAAAGGTACCAGGGGTTAGGGCTTCAGCATATGAATTATGGTGGACACAATTCAACCCATAAAAATGTCTTTCAACAAATTGTGCTGAAATAACTGGACATCCACATCAAAAACGTGAATCTAGACCCAGACCTTACATCTCACACAAAGATTAATTAGCAATGTAAAATACAAAACCATAGAACTTTTAGAAGGTAACATCAGAGAAAATCTAGGTGACATTGGGTTTGGCAATGAGTTTTCAGATACAAAATCCAAAGAAGAATCCATGGGGGGAAAAAAAAGCCATGCTTCATTAAAATCTAAAACTTCTGCTTTATTAAAAACACTGTTAAGAAAATGAAAAGACAAGCCATAGACTGGGAGAAAATATTTGAAAAATGCATATCTGATATAGAACTTAGATCCAAAACATACAAAGAACCCTTAACAACTAAACAATAAGAAAATAAAAAACTCAATTCAAAAGTGAGCAAAAAACATGAGTAGACACCTCCCCAAAGAAGACATGCAGATGGCAAATAAGCATAGAAAAAGAGCCTCAACATCACATGTCATCAGGGAATTACAAATTACAATAATAAGATACTACTACAGACCTATTAGAATGGTTAAAATCCAAAACACACACAATGCCAAATGCTGGCAAGAATGTGGAGCAATGGAAGCTCTCATTCATTGCTGGTGGGAATGCAAAATGGTATAGTTAGCTGAGTAGGCATGGCTGTTTTTGCTTGGGACCCCAAAAAATGCAGAATATAAATTCTTCTCATCAATGCCTGGAACATTTTCCAATATAGACCACATGTTAGGCCACAAAACAAGTCTCAGCAAATTTTAATAAACGGAAATTATACCATATATATTCTCAGACCACAATGGAATAAAACTAGAAACCAATTCTAAGAGGAACTCTTAAAACTATACAAATATGAGGAAATTAAACAATTTGCTGCCAAACAATCTTTGGGTCAACATTGAAATCAAGATAGAAATCAAAAAATCTTTTGAATTGAATGACAATGGTGACACAAGCTTCCAAAACCTCTGGGATACCGAAAAAGCAATGCTAAGAAAGACTAGCATAGCACTAAATGTCTACATCAAAAAGACAGAAAGATCATAAATTGACAAGTTAATGTCACATCTCAGGGAACTAGAAAAACAAGAACAAACCAGGCAGGAGGATTGCTTGAGCCCAGGAGTTTGAGGTTCCAGTGAAATAATGAAGCCACTGTACTCTAGCCTGGGCAACACAGTGAGACCCTGTCTCAAAAATAAATAAATAAAAGTTAAAAATTAAAATTAAAAAATAACAATAAAATATGGCATAGTAATGGATGTCACTTCAAAGATTAGCCTTTAAAAAGACTGTGGCCTCCATCGTGGGTGCTCTCTCTTGCTCTTCCTTAGATCATTTGGCCTGGGGGAAGCCAATTGCTGCTCTGTCAGGCTGCCCTGTGAAGAGGGCCATGTGAGTGAACTTGGAAGCAAATCCTGCAGCCCCAGCTGAACCAAGAGCTAGACTGCCACCTTGTGAGAGACTCTGAGCCAGAGGCACCCTACGAAACTGTTCACAGATTTTTGACCTTCAGAAATTATGAGATAACAAATAATTGGTATTTTGAGACCCAAAGTTTTGGAGTAATTGTTAGGCAGCAATAGGTAACTAACGCAAGCTACAACTATTAAAACCACAATTTTAAATGAACTAATGAAATCCCTAAAATACAGTAAAATCTCTTGTCCAAAGAACAGAAACAGCAAAGAGTAGATGTTTAATAATGTTGATTGTGTAATAAATTATTGGAAAACTTATTTTAATAATTCCACAATCAATGAAATGCTAATTGTATTTTAAATTAATGAAGACCTTGAATGACTCATCAAAATATGAAAGATTATTTAGCATAGCAAATTTTGTGTATTTTTGTTTTCTGTCTGTGAAAATCCTTTTATGATATTAATGCATTAAGAATTTCTGTATTTGCATAACCAGAACCACCAGTCCCAAATGCTGCCAGATAACAATTTACTGAACTTGAAATTCAAATTATAGGTCTAAATTTTATTTTAGTGTTAATTCCTCTAGAATCAATGCCTGAAACAGCACTTGCTTTAAAGAATGAGGCATGAGTGCCCTCTTGTGATAGAATAGGCATTTAAATTCATTTGTAAATGTTTTTCAGTTGCATACGAAATAATTTGAACCAAATCATTTCACAAGCACAAAATGCAAGGCCAATTTGATCAGTACATTTAAGTGAGGAAAGGCTAAATCCATAAAGAACTTGGTTAATGTTAATAGATAATATGAATAATTCCCATAAAAATATTGTTTCTTTGAATGTACCGGTAGTTCAAACAAAAGCTTAGTAAAATAAAGGCTCTTTGAAGTGATCGCCACTGAATTATCTAGAAAATGCTCTCCATTCCTGCTTGGAAACACAGACAGGCTTTCAAAACAGGAGGAACTCTCCCAACCAAGCAAGTAGGCTCTAGTGCCCTTCCACCAAGTGTCAAGTGTTTGATCCTGAACTACTTTGTCAATTGTACAAAGGAGCAAGGAAATGTTGTTAAGAAAAACAAAGTTGGATTCTTTGCAATGACTTCAGAAAAGATAATTGGGGGGAAAAAACTTTTTTGAAACTGTATACAGACAAGAAAACTTTAAGAACAGACAATAGAAGTCATAAAAATCTAGAAAAATTCTAAACCCAAAAGTCTCATAATACCAGCAGACTACCCAAAAAATAATTTTTTTTAATTTTTAAATTTCAAAATATTATGGGGCGTACAAACATTTGGTTACATACATTGCCTTTGCACTGCCCAAGCCAGAGCTACAAGTGTGCCCATCCCCCAGACAGTGCACTCCACACCCATTAGTTGTGAATTTTCCCATCCCCTCCACCCCTCCCACCTGCCTGGCACCCGGTGAATATTACTTCCATATGTGTACATAAGTGTTGATCAGTTAGTAACAATTTGATGGTGAGTACACGTGGTGCTTGTTTTTCCATTCTTGGCATACTTCACTTAGAAGAATGGGCTGTAGCTCCATCCAGGATAATACAAGAGGTGGTAGTTCACCATTGTTTTTTATGGCTGAGTAGAACTCCATGGTATACATATACCACAATTTATTAATCCACTCATGTATTGATGGGCACTTGGGTTGTTTCCACATCTTCACAATTGTGAATTGTGCGGCTATAAACATTCAAGTGAAGAAGTCCTTATTATAGAATGACTTTTTTTCTTTGGATAGATGCCCAGTAGTGGGATTGCTGGATCAAATGGTAGTTCTATTTTTAGTTCTTTGAGGTATTTCCATATTACTTTCCACAGAGGTTGTACCTGTTTGCAGTCCCACCAGCAGTGAATAAGTGTTTCTCTCTCTCCACATCACACTAACATTTATTGTTTTGGGACTTTTTGATAAAAGCCATTCTCACTGGAGATAAGTGATATTTCATTGTGGTTTTGATTTGCATTTCCCTTATGATTAGAGATATTGAGCATTTTTTCATACGTTTATTGGCCATTAGTCTGACTTCTTTAGAAAAGCTTCTGTTCATGTCCTTTGCCCACTTTTTAATGGGGCTATTTGATATTTTCCTGTTGATTTTCTTAAATTCTGTATACATTCTAGTTATCAGCCTTTTATCAGATATGTAGCTTGCAAATATTTTCTGCCATTCTGTAGGTTGTCTATTTGCTCTTGTCATAGTTTCGTTGTCTGTACAGAAGCTTTTTAATCTGATCAGCTTTCATTTATTTATTTTTGTTGTTGCTGTGATTGCTTGGGGGGTGTTCTTCCCAAATTCTTTGCTTAGGCTGATGTCTATAAGAGTTTTCTCAACATTTTCTTCTAGAATTCTTATGGTTTCATGCCTTAGGTTTAAGTCTGTTATCCACCATGAGTTCATTTTTGTGAGAGGTGTGGATCCAGTTTCATTCTTCTGCATGTGGCTATCCAATTTCCCAAGCACCATTTATTGAATAGGGATTCTTTTCCCTAGTGTATATTTTTGCCTGCTTTGTCAAAGATCAGATGAAAATATGAGGATGGTTTTATATCTGGGTTCTCAGTTCTGTTCTATTGGTCTATGTCTCTGTTCTTGTTCCAGTACCACACTGTTTTGGTTACTATAGCCGTGTAGTATATATCTTAAAATCTGGTAGATTGATGCTTCCCAATTTATTCTTTTTGCTTAAGATTTCTTTGGCTATGTGAGGTCTTCTCTGGTTCTATACATAGTGTAGAATTATTTTTTCTACATCTGTGAAAAATGATGTTGGTATTTTGACAGGGATTGCATTGATTTTGTAGATCACATTAGGTAGTACAGACATTTTAACAATATTGATTCTACCGATCCATGACCATGGTAGAGTTTTCCATCTGTTTACATCCTCTGCAATTTCTTTTCTCAGTGTTTTATAGTTCTGCCTATATAGGTCTCTCAACTCCTTAAATATATTCCTAAATATTTTATTTTCTTTGATGCTCTTATCCAAGGTGTTGCATCTTTGATTTGATTCTCAGCTTTAATATTGTTGGCATATATGAAAGCTACTGATTTGTGTGCATTGATTTTGTATCCTGAGACTTTGCTGAACTTATTTATTAATTCCAGTAGTCTCTTGGGAGAATCTTTAGGGTTTTCTAAATATATTATAAGATCATATCATCTGCAAAAAGTAATAGTTTGACCTCTTCTGCCTCCATGTGGATGCCCTTGATTTCCTTCTCTTGTCTGATTGCTCTGGCTAGGACTTCCAGCACTATGTTGAATAGAACTGGTGATAGAGGGCAACCTTGTATGATTCCAGTTCTGAGAGGAATGCTTTCAATTTTTCCCCATTCAGTATGATGTTGGCTGTGGGTTTATCACATATAGCTTTAAAATTTTTGAGGTATGATCCATCTATGCCTATTTTGTTAAAAGTTTTTATCATAAAAGGGTGCTGAATCAAACGCCTTTTCTACATCTACTGAGAGGATCATATAGTCTTTGTTTGTGCTTTTATTTATATGGTGAATTACATTTATAGTTTTGAATATGCTGAACCATCCTTGTATTTCTGGGATGAAGCCCATCCAGTCATGATGAATTATTTTTTTGAAGTGCACTTGAATTTGGTTTGCTAAAATTTTATTGAGAATTTTTGCATCTATATTCATAAGGGACCTTGGTCTATAGTTTTTTTTTGCTGTTGTTGTGTCCTTTCCTGGCTTTCAAGGTGATATTGGCTTTATAGAATTAGTTGGGAAGAATTCTATCCTTCTCAATGTTGTGGAATAATTTCTGCAGTATAGGTATCAGTTCTTCTTTGTCAGTTTGATAAAATTTAGGTGTGAACTTGTCTGGTTCAGGACTTTTATTTTTTGGAAGATTTTTTATTACTGCTTCAATTTCAGTGCTTGATATTGGTCTATTCAGGAATTATATTTCTTCCTAATTGAGCCTAGGGAGGTTGTGTGTTTCTAAGAATTTTTCCATTTCCTCCATGTTTTCAAGTTTTTGGGCAAAGAGATTTTTTATAGTATTCACAGATGATATTTTGTATTTCCATTAATGTCAGTTGTGACCTCTCCTTTTTCATTTCTAATTGAGCTCATTAGGAACCTTTCCTTTCTCCTTCTGGTCAATCTAGCAAGAGGGCTGTCAGTTTTGTTTATCTTTTCAAAGAATCAAATTTTTGTTGTATTAATCTTCTGTATCGTTCTTTTGTTCTCGATTCCATTTAGTTCTGATCTTATCTTGGTTATTTCTTTTCTTCTGCTGGATTTAGGATTGGTTTGCTCTTCCTTTTCTAGTTCCTTGAGATAGTTCATTAGTTTGTGGATTTGTGATCTTTCTGTCTTTTGGATGTGGGTATTTAATGTTATCAGTTTTTCTCTCAGGTATGCTTTTGCTGTATCCCACAGATTTTGATAACTTGTGTCTCCATTATCATTTAGTTTGAAGAATCTTTTGATTTCCATCTGGATCTCCTCCTTGACCCAATAGTCACTCAGCAATAGATTAGTTAATTTCCCCCATGACTGTGTAGAAGTGAATGTTTCTGTTGGAATTGATCTCTAATTGTATTCTAATTTTGGTCTGAAAAGATACATGGTATAATTTATATTTTTTTAATTTGTCGAAATCTGTTTTTTGGCGTAGGATGTGATCAATTTTAGAGAAAGTTCCATGAGCTGATAAGAAGAACATATATTCAGTGTTGTTTGGGTGGAATGTTTGGTATGTCTATTAGACCTATTTGTTCTAGAGTTTGTTTAAGTCCATCATTTCTTTGTTAATTTTCTGCATGGGGGATCTGTCCAGTTCTGTCAGTGGTGTGTTAAAATCCCCAGCTATTATGGCATCACTGTTTATTATTACATGTTGTTTAGATCAACCAGGGTTTGCTTTATGTATCTGGACACTCCTGTGGTAGGTGCATAAATATTAAGTATTGTTAAGTCTTGTTGGATTTTTCCCTCCACCATTATATAGTGACCATCTTTATCCTTCTTTATTTTTGTTGCTTTGAAGTTTATGTTATCTGCTATAAGAATGGCTACCCCAGCTTTCTTTTGGTTTCCATTTGTCTGGAAATTTATTTTCTATCCCTTCACCTTGAGTCTTAATGAGTCCTTGTGGGTAAGATGTGTTTCCTGGAGACAGCAGATTGGTTTTTTCATAATACTTTGATTTCTTTAGAGAATTTTTCATACATTTCCTGCACTGTTTTGTTGCTTGTGTTGCATTTCTATGTTCTCTTGAATTTCATACAGTTTTCTTACTGTCTATATTCAAAATTCTTCATCTGTCATTTTAACCATTTCATTTAAGTTCATAACGAGCTAATTAAGGAGCTAATGATTTCTTTCGGGGGTGAATTTTTGCTCTCATTTTTCATGTTTCCTGAGTTCTTTTGTTGATTCTTTCTCATCTGTTCTCTTGGTCAAGAGCTGGGGGACTAGGACTGGTTTAGAGCCCTGTCTCCAGGTCTCCAAGGTCATTCCTTGACAGTGCCATGGAGAGGAGCACTGGTGCTGTATTGCCTAGGGGTGTTTTAGGAAGTTTGATGAACCTCTTGGGTTACCTATGACCTGTTGTGTTCGCCTTTTCCCAATGGAGTGTAGTGAGTTTGGTTCTCCAGCTTAAGCTCCAAGCTGGCGGATTATACTTGTGGGTATGAATCCACTGCTCCCTAATAGCTTGAGGTGGAAAGTATTATGTTTAGCCACGGGGTTCCTGCTATCATTGACAGTAATTTGCGTGCAGGAGCCAGTTACTGAGGTAATACATTGTGCCCATGGTACGTTCTGGACCCTCAGGTGGAGTATATGAATGCTCCAAGCTTTGGGAGGGGCCTTGTAGCTCCCAGGGGTTGCTTGGACCCTGCTCCCTACTACCCCCTGAGGTGGGAAGAGGAGCAAGATAGATCGCAGCTGGAGTGTGAAAAACCTGGGTGTGTGAGCGTCAATGGTTGCTTATCTGGTCACTAGGGGGAGCCGCTAATATGGAATTCAGGGCTGTCTCTCCAAGTTTGGAGGGCTGCTCCTAATGGGAGGGACCAACTGGGGATTGCTGAGGTCTCTGGGCAGGTTTTTCCTTCCCTGTCCACAAACCCCGGCACTTTCCCCTCCGATGGGACCACTTGTGTTTCCTCTCCAACCAAGATGGGCTCCTGAGCTTCCCCACAGTTCGTCTGTCTGGTGGCCCACTGGCGTGCGTCTCTGTGAGTGGCAGATAGGGGGATCTCCAATTGGGTACCCCTTTTCTGCCACTAGACCCCAAGGTGAGGTGGGTGGGCCTCTCTATCCCCAGAAGTCTCTGCCTGGGAGATGCTCCCACCAGGAAAGTGGGGGAATGGGGCTCACCCCCAGAACCCTGCTCTCTTATGCTCCTCCACACCCTCCTGAGGGGCACAGAACCTGGTGTTTTGTACACAGAAAGCTTCCTGCTCACGGGCAGAAGCAAGCTCTGGGCTCATGTGGGTAGAACGACTCTTTGGTTTCTCTAGAGTGTACAGATGGCAGGCCAACCCGACCTGGGGAGCGGGTTCAGGGCCTGGGAGGCAGGAGGTGGCTAGGATCTGAAAGGGCGCTTGGGTACATAAGCTGCAATATACCTCTTATGCACTAGGGACCCACAGATGCAGGTCTGCAACACAGAATACGAGGCTCTCCTGGGGCCAGCCAGAGCCGGAGGAAGCAGCTGCTGGTGGCTGCTCAGGGTGGGGCCGGGTAGACACGTGAGCCCTTGGGCTGGGAGTGGGGAGGGAACTGAAACCAAGTTTGCATAGGACATCTCCAGGTGGAGAGGCCCAAAGATGGTGGCCGCAGAGGTAACGAAGCGGAGAGACAGTCGGGATTAATA
Source organism: Lepilemur ruficaudatus (assembly GCA_963574885.1). NCBI lineage: Eukaryota > Metazoa > Chordata > Mammalia > Primates > Lepilemuridae > Lepilemur > Lepilemur ruficaudatus. The sequence continues at coordinate 10,497 of CAUYRT010065600.1, forward strand.
GATTGCAATCTGCTTCTTAGGTCCTGGTCATCTGCACAGAAAACGTGCCTCACCCAAAGCCAGTGGGAATGGCTGCTCTCTGGTCAAGTCCCCCACGTCCTGGTCCCACTGATTCCCAGGGGCGAGCGCCGGTCTCCAAATTCCAGCATACAGCCACGGGAAGCTGCAACTCAGCCTAGACCCTCCCCAGCCCTGTACAGTCCCGGCTCAGTGCACCGGACAGTTCAGACTGGTTCCCACTATTTTCTCCTCTCCACAGAGCCTGTTGTCTAGTGCAATGGCTTCGCATCAACTCCAGGTGTGTCCCTGTCTGAGTAGGCAGGGGGTTTATGGGGTGGTCGGCATCCTCCTACAGGTCAGATCGCCCTGCACCCGCTGAGTGGGCACAGCCATCCTGCACTCTGTTCTCCACTGATCTACTCTCACTCTCCAGTCCTTGAAAACCTATTTCTGCAGCACCTTTTTTACTGTGCTGAGTGTCCCACGCTGCTTCTCTATAAAGTCACAATGCTGCTTTAGCTGCAAACCATCTGCGTATAGTCAGCCGGTCCCATTCTTCACCTCATTCCCTGGGAGCGGTGAGCTGGGAGGCCCGCACTAGTCCGCCATCCTTTTTCTGCTTAAAAAATTATTTTTGATAAAAGTCTTCACCCAACATCAAAAGATTGGCAAAATATTCATTTATATGTTTTATACTAAAATAAAATATTTTAGGAACATGTTATCTCTTGAATGACTCTCTACTTTAACCAACTTTTTTTTTTTTTTTTGAGACAGAGTCTGGTAGAGTGCAATGGCATCATCATAGCTCACTGCAACTTCTAACTCCTGGGCTCAAGCGATCCTCATGCCTCAGCCTCCCAAGTAGCTGGGACTACAGGCATGTGCCACCACACTCAGCTAATTTATCATTTTCAGTAGAGAGGGGCTCTCGCTCTTGCTCAGACTGATCTTAAACTCCTCAGCTCAAGCAATGTTCTGGCCTCAGCTTCCCAAAGTGCTAGAATTACAGGTGTGGGCCACCACACCCACCCTAACCAATTTTTTTTTTGATGCACTAACACTAAAGAGTATTTTTCTTTCTACCTGTTCATATTTTATACACATGTATAATTACATAAAAATTTGTACAGAATGTGTACATGTCCTGATTCTAAAATGAATTTAGGTCTATGTGACCAGAAATTCAAGAATTCTGTCTCTGGTTAAAAAAATCAAACCATAACATCTGGCATTGACATCTGAGAATATTTGTATAAAATTTTGACCCCTAAAAATACACAGCTCTTACATTGCTGACCTCAATATTTGGAAAAAGTTTATGCAAACAACTGTCTGGAATCCTCACCAAAGGAGGGCATGAAACCCTTTTAAATATATCCAAATGACTTATCTGCAAGTCTGAGCAAAGATTTTTGTGGTGACAAGACCAACTACAGCAAAAGATAAGAGGGCTCCTAACTCATTTTTTAAAATTATCTTTAATTACCCAGGAAATTATGAATATAATGAGCCCAAATTAATTTAAATGGCTAATGTTTCTCTGAATTACAATACTTACTTTAGAATTTTTGAGTACCTACAATGAACCCCTTCTGTTTTCTCTTGAATTTACACAGGAGTCTCAGTAACAGTCACATCAATTTGTAGATTTTCATATATAACTATTCTACTTTAGACACCATGACAGTTGTTAAAAGATAAAATTACAACTATATTGTCTTGTAGCTCTTAATTGGCTTTTATTTGCCATTCTAGACTCAGACAGCAATCTAGACAAAAAAAGTGGTTCAGAATGCTCTACCCCACCTCTGGTGCAGGTTACATTTACATCCCAAAAAAAGGAACATACATACAGAAAATGGAAGTATGGTGTGAAGACAGCTCCGTTTGCTACAGCTCAGTGTTTGTCTCAGTTGAACCTAGTTTGAACAATTAGTTGCCTGCCTGTGACTGACTGAAACTCAGCTGAGATTGGCTAAGACTCAACTACTTCTTACAACAGTAGGTTACAAACTGTTTACATGTCAAGTTAGGTTACAGTTCACTATGTAAAGAGAAATCTTTAGGACAAACTTAAAATATGTACAGAAGCAGCTTTAGGCCAAACTTAATTCAATGTAACAATTCTATCATTTTGGTCAACTTCTCAATTTTGAAAGATTGACCAAAACTTTTAGGCATTGATGTCACTCTGTCACCAATGTAAATGGGCTTATTTGTCCTCAAATCCTCCTGGAAAAGCAGAACAGTTTTATAAGGTGGGGACAAGGCCACCTTAGTCCACTTTCCTGGAAGGATTAAAGTAGAGGGAACTTTCTTATTATGTTGATTTAGGTAGACTGGAATCTATTGTTTTTAAGGGGCGGGGAAACTGTTCTGTTTTGAGATTCTATATGCTTTCTAAAGGTTTCAGTTTGATTATGCGGCATTTAGCATGAGCAACTCCATTTTGATTTGGTCTGATCTGTTGGGGCATAGTGTAAGAGCTCAGCACAAAACAATGCCCTTACATAATTTTGCTTAACAATTTTTCTCTTTTGGTCAGGTTTTCATCTAAATTAGAGTGTGACCAAAACTTAAGGCTCTTATGTTCAACTTACGTTTTCCAGTGGAAGTGGATCTGATTGCCATTCGGCAATACCTTTGACCAAAGCAATCCGAACAATTCAGTTAACTTTGCCTAATGCGCTTGTATTTTTAATATCATGCTTAACCATTTTACAACTTGTCCAGTAAAACAAGTACCTTTATCCTTGGAGATCCCTTCAGGAAGGCCCCATGAGGGAAACACATTTTCTAGTAACTTGTTAGCTACTGTAACAGCATCAGCCTTCCTGCATGGGAAAGCTTCTATTCAACCAGAAAATATTCATTGAAAATGGCAATCGAATAAAATCCCTCTATGAAATGTTCAAATGGCCCATCAAGTACCAGAAATGTACCTGAAATTATGACTATCTTTTCAGGATTATTGGTTTGACAAACCAATCATTGGTCAAAAACCATTTTAGCAATTTTAGAACAGTCACAACACCAATTTTTTTAATAATTTGTATCACTTTATCTGTTCCATTATGAGTCATGGAATGCAGAGCTTTTAACAGTGGAAGCTTTAAGGACTCAGGAAGGACCAGGCAGCCATCCAAACTCTTCACAAGTCCATGCCTAACACTGGATTTGTATCCTCTTAAATATCAATTTTGTTTCTACAATTCAGGTGCATAGCACTGTTTATGAAATAGGTTATCACAGAAAAATTGACTTAAGTCATGGAGTTCATTCAAATTGCATATCTTAATAATTTCAGTAGTGGCCCTCTTAGTATGAAAATCTGCCTAAGTAATTAATTCTTGTCTGCTTTGATGTTGGGTTAGCAGTTTTATAAACCAGTTCATCAGAGTTTGGGGAATTTTTACCCAGGTCAATGGTATAATATCAAGTTTATCAAAAATACATTTATCAGAATTCTTTCCATTCTTACTTTTCATGAGTCTCCTTGAAGAAACAATTTGAACTGTAGCTGATTACAAATGTTTTTAGAGAGGAATCAAAACCATTGTCTGCAGATGACAAAGACTTAGAATGGCCATGGTTAAAAGATGATAAGAGTTCATTATCATCAAAAATTGACAAGGAATTTTGGTTATTTCTGTGGTATACATTTTGACAACATACCAGATTTGTAATAATCCTATACAATATTTAGAACACTTACATCAATAGTACACCCATAAACATAACTCAAAGAAAATCCAGCATCACTTATTATTTGACAATGCTTCCCATATAATTCAATATATCAAATAAGCCTAATTATTTTGATATCTCTTCTTCACAAGATGAGACACTTCCTTTGTGGACTTTTAAGGCCCCAGCTGGAAAATCCTACAGTTAATTCAAGGTAAAGAAAAAGATTCTATTTAGAATTTCGTCTTGGGAAGTTTGCCAGAAATATCAAAAGTTTGAAACACTTGATCAAAATAGGATCACAGGTCACTGTGAAGTAATAGCCATTCCTTTAACCAGGGTGATAATTCAAAGACTTTTAAATGCAAACACAGAGTTACATAGCTGTAGAAAAGTAACATAGGTGTAGAAAAATCTTAGCTTTTTAATAGAGAGGACTCAATTTTCTTGAGTAATCCAAGACTTAATAAAGATAACATGAAACATAGGAAATTATCTCTATAAAACACAGAATTTTTATGTCCTAGGCCAATTACCTAAAAGGTAAAGAAAAACCTTTCATTATTTTCTGTCAAGAGCAGCTCAACATTCCAAAAAAAACCTTGTTTTAACAGAAAGGACCAAATTCTAGTTTTGCAGCAGTGTGCTTTCAATAATCATGCTTGATTCAAAAAAAAAAAAGCATTAATAATTCCCTTCTAAATTTAGCCAATTTGATCACACATAAAGTTTCTTTCATAAGATTTATCTTCTTCAAACTTTCTACAGCCTTTCCTCCTTCTCATTTTGGAATAGCCAATCGTTCTACTTTAGGACAAAATTTATTTTTTTTTTCCTTAACTAAAACACATCTTCCATGTAAGCTTCACTTACCAAAAACATGTCTTACTTTCCTCATGTAAGAAGTTATTTTAGGCCGGGCGTGATGGCTCAAGCCTGAAATCCTAGCACTCCGGGAGTCCAAGAGGGGAGGGCTTGAGATCAGGAGTTAGAGACCAGCCTGAACAGGAGCGAGACCCTGTCTCTACTAAAAATAGAAAAATTAGCTGGGCGTTGTCGCCTGCATCTGTGGTCCCAGCTACTCGGGAGGCTGAGGCAGAAGGATTGCTTGAGCCCAGGAGTTTGAGGTTGCTGTGAGCTAGGCTGATGTCACGGCACTCTAGCCTGGGCAACAGACTAAGACTCTGTCTCAAAAAACGAAACAAAACAAACAAAAAAAACACATAGTAACAAAATAAAAAAATATAAAATAAAATAGAGATTCCCTTTATAGATATAACTTTCTCTTACAAAGTGATTTCAAAATAACCAGCTGAAAATAGTTCTTATGCCACAAAGGCATATTTTGACCAAAAGGAGTTTTGGGACATAGAAAAAAATAATGAAAACAAGAAAAATGTGGCAACAAGGGTTTGAGGAGTTTCCATTGACTGAGGGATTACCCTGGGAGAAGCAGAATCAAACAGAGAGGGGTAAATACAAAGACAGCTAATTATATTAGTTGATTATCGTTCTGGGAGTGAAGTTTTGGGAGGTTTCTTTAGTAGAGAAACAGTTCTGGTATAAAAGTGGACAATTTCTATTCCAATGCTCTTACCATCTACAATAAAGGCAGATTTCTTGGGGCACAAGGTTCATTAGTTTGGAACCTCCTTGGTTTGGGTTTAAAATATGAACAAGTAGGTCTTTTTGGTCCTCGTAGTTGTTGTAGCTCTAAAAGCATGTGCCTGTTTGCTTTTTATAAAGAGACAATTTTTTATTCGTTTAATGTTTTAAATATCTCCACATGCCAATTGAAAAATGCATACCATTTTTCTTGTGGGATTTTTGATCCTTCCCTTTCTAATGTACCCCACAAATAAACAATTTCATCCAAATTAAAATTTCCCCACTGTGGCCACTGTAACTCTACGTTACCTTCGGTAAGGCGCACCCATTTAGTAACCTTACCTCTCTACTGAATCCATTCCCATTCTGTCCCACCCAGGCAGACTGAGGCCTCCCTTACAGGACCCAGAGTGTTTCTGTCATGACTTCCAGCAGTCATATGCTCTCTCACAGCACAAAGTAACCCTAGATTCAAAAGCCAAAGAGATCAGAGGCTCAATACAAAAAGAGCAGAGTACAGCCTAAGAGGAACTTACAACCCTCAGGATTCCACGAAGAAGACAGGGAACCTCAAAAAGGGTCAGCAGTGCCTTTTGTCCTGCATTCCTCGGGGGATCTTGGGAGTTATTGGCAATGTACTCCAAGTCCCACGTCAGCCATCAAAACTGTTAAAAGACAAAATTATAACAAATTTACTTTTGTAGATCTTAAGTGGCTTTTATTTGAGATTGTGGAATAGAGCAGCAGTCCAGACCAAAATGGTTCAGAATGCTTGCCACATGTGCAGGTTACATTTATAAACAGGGAGGAGGGGGGAAAGTGACATACAGAAAAAGGAAATAAGGTACAAAGACAGCTCCATTGGTTAGAACTGGCCTTTGTCTTAAGCGAACCCAGTTTGAACAGTTGTATGCCTGTGATTGGCTGAGACTCAGCTACCTCTTACAAGACTAGGCTACAGTCAGTTTACACATCAGCTTAGGTTATACTTTACTATGTAAGGAGAAACTTTTAGGACAAAATTAAAATAGGAGCAGCTTTAATTTAACACAGTGTAATTGCTAATCTAATTGCTATACCATAATATAGGTATTCATACATTATTTAATCAATAATTATTTCCCATCTGCTACATGCCAGACTCTGTTCCTTGTCAAACCAAGAATAAAACAGATCAAAATCCTTGGCTTTGTGGAGCTTCCATTTTTGCAAGGGAAACATAAAAAAACAACAAGCAAAAAACTTATATAGTGTATTAGAAAGTGACATGTTCTACAGAAAAATAAAGGAGAGAGGTGGATGAGGAGTGTTGGACCAGAGTTGCAGTTTCAAATAGGGTGGCCTGGGACAACCACACCAGAAAGGTAACATTTAGGTCAGGACCTGTAGAAGTGAGGAAATGAGCAGGAAGAAATGTGGGGAAGGAGCAATCCATGCCAGGAGGAGACACCACATTGACAAGGCCTAATAATAAAGCGGTTTCACTTTTAAGTAGAGTGACAATATAATTTATGTCTAAAGCAGAGCACATGTATTAGGCACCCTGTGGCATGAGTTCCTATGACAATAACATTACAGGAATTTGAAATGTATAACAATATTGCTTTCTTCTCCGTTTCACTTTATAATAAATACACATCTACTCTAAAGGCATTAGACAATGTGTAAGTGGGAGAAAACAAGGAGTACCAAAAAAAAAAAGGTAAGAAAAGTTATTTTATAGGTCAAGCTAGAAATATAACTAAAGAATTTTTTTTTTTTTTTTGAGAAAGAGTCTCACTCTGTTGCCCAGGCTGTAGAGTGCCGTGGCATCAGCCTATCTCACAGCAACCTCAAACTCCTGGGCTCAAGTGATCCTTCTGCCTCAGCCTCCCGGGTAGCTGGGACTACAGGCATGTGCCACCATGCCCGGCTAATTTTTTACATGTATTTTTAGTTGGCCAATTAATTTCTTTCTATTTATAGTAGAGACGGGGTCTCGCTCTTGCTCAGGCTGGTCTCGAACTCCTGACCTTGAGCTGTCCACCCACCTTGGCCTCCCAGAGTGCTAGGATTACAGGCGTGAGCCACCGTGCCCGGCCCAGGAGGATCTCTTAAGCCCAAGAGTTTGAGGTTGCTGTGAGCTAGGGTAATGCCATGGCACTGTAGCCCAGATGACAGA
>CAUYRT010065604.1:0-22374 GCA_963574885.1 Lepilemur ruficaudatus
GAGTGAGCTCCACTTAAGTACCCTCAGCCAGGACCTCCCCCAGCACGTGTTCTCTGATAGGCAGGGCGGAGAGAGCAATTACGCACGTGCTGGGCACAGCTGCCTCCCAAGCGGGATCCCTGTGCTGCCGGCTCCCCACAATTGAGAACATACACAAATTAATAATTCAGTAAGTTAGCCTGTCCCAACATTGTCGTCATCACCACCATGGTGATTGTCAATCACCAAGGATGCAGATAGAGGTCAGGAGGGGTCCCTGTTCTTCAAGGACTCATAAAGCTGGAAAAAGACTCACAGGGCTGTGTCTGTTTAAGCCAGTTCTTCAGCCTAGCGTAATTCTCTTGCTGCTCTAGCTATTTAGAAGGGCTTCAGCGACCACAGCATCATACCCACCAAAATAACAATACTGACTGCCAAGGGCAGGAGGACTTTCATTTGTTATGAGTCTCCTGTTGCAGTCTGGAGCCCAAGTCACATACAGACAGACAGCTTCTCCTCTTTTCCTTGGTTATAATTCCTTAAATTTCCTCATGGATTTCAAACTACACTTAAGGGAAAAAAAAAGCGTATTCAGAGGCTAGGGAGTGAGCCTGACAATGTGTGGTCCCAGGACTCAATAGAAATCCAAAGGGAAGAAGGTTGCACTGTACCAAATCCCAGATTCTTATCCTTGGCTCCCCTGCCTAGAAATTCAGACTTGCCTCTGGACTGTTTGATAAATACAGGTGAGAGAGGTGGAACCAACAGAGTCAGTAGTGCTAGCTACCAAAGGTTTATGACAGAGGTTACAAAGTCAAATGTCTTCAGGGTCCAGGCAGGTAGTATAAGTAACACAAATAGACAGTTTGTTGTTGTCTACTTGGAGACAAGTTGTTGTCTCCATAACAACTTGATGTTATGGAGACAACATCAAATTGAAGAGTGCATGCCCATGCCCCATCTGAAAGGTGTTTCTGAGCTCTAGCTAGTTGGGATCCAGTGTTGACAGACATTGAAAAATTTTAAGAGCAACCAAGAAGTCAAGTGTCTAGATTTTACATGAAAGCGCCTGACTTTTCTACGATGGCAACTAGCTCAAATGTTTTTTGTTCACCCCACGTTGGGCTGCAGAGTATGGTAAAGAAAATATGGCTGTGGGCTACGTGTGGCTCCTAGACCAACAGCTGGAAATAAGTTATGAGAGGAAAAACATCTCCTGTAATTGGAGAATGTATTGAAAGCCCGTATTAGTAGGCAACCATAAAATTTTGAAAGGCAGAAAGACTAGAGAATGATTTTAGGGCATGAGTTGTAAATAGGCAAGAGGAACTACACTCCAGTTTATAAGCTTATGATCTTTAAAGTAATTTGGGGTCAGTTTCAGCACTTAATATTATGAGGTATAAAAAATAATGGTGACTGTAATGTAACCTGCACTGCATCATACACGTCCCTGTTAGCTGCCTTCTTCCTGCCACTGGCTTAACAGCCTGAGTAGCATCTAGTTTAGGACTGACTAGTAGCTTCTGTGCCCCAGCTCCACTTCCTTACTCCCATCCCCCACTCCAAAAGACCCCTTTGTAAGAAGTCTAACACTACCAACCCCACCAAGACAAGTAGAAAGACAGCCTACATCCAGAAAGAGGCAAAGGCCCCTGAGTAGAAGAACAAGCTGCCACAAAGGGTTAATGAACCTCTTAGGAAAAAGAAGCATAGTGTTGACACTCAGGTGGGGCCCAGAGAAGGATCCAACCATGCGGGAGGCTAGCGTAACATGAGGGTAGATTGAATACTAAAGGCGGGTCTACTTCCCTGTCTTCATGTGATTTTTTAAAGGTATAATAGTACCACACTGACTTGGGTCCCAGCTCAAGCACATTCTAAGCCATATGATCATTCACCCTACGTCAATTATGAAATTGGGATACTGGTTATGCTGATGGTACAATGGAGATAAATGTAATAATGGTTAGCACAAGCTCTAGTGCGAGGCTTGGCAAGCTACAGCCCACAGGCCAAATCTAGTAAACACATTAGAACACGGCCACAACATTCATTTATTATGGCTACTGTCACCTGCACCCACTGAAACATGTGCTAACTGGCCCTTTACCTCTCAAGTGGCTCTTACAAGTGGCCCTATCACCTCACATATCTCATGGGTCACAATGGCTTACCTCACACAGGACTTTCATCAATAAATATTGAAGGCCCTAGTTGCTAGATTCAAACTTGTTACATCCTAAATTTTTTCTCATTAACTTCAATGTTGGTTTTCTTGGAAGTTTCAAGCTTTGGACAACCACACCATTACTTTTACTCCCTGCACCATTACTTTTATTCCAGCTTTCTCTGGTTTTCCCCTAGACTGTATGTATGATATGTACATGTCATATGTTAACATGTATATGTGAACAGGACCTGGCAGAGTGCCTGACACGTGGGAGTTATTTAATAGCAAAAACAAGTTCTATGTAAATTTAGCAAAAATGTGAGCATGATATTGATGACTGGCACCCCAATGAAGCAGGGAAGGCTACTGACCCCCTTTGCTTTGCCTTCTCCCCAAGGCTATGTCATTGTGTGCACAACATTACTACAGCCTGCTACCACAGATATACTCACATCTAATGTACAGCTATAACATATTACTGAATCTAATACAGCAAGATGCATTGCTACAACATACTACCTCAAGACAATCTGGTCTTGGGCCCAGAACCACCTGCCGTAACATCTTTAGACAATAAATTACCATCTCTCCCCACCCCTGCACTGAGTAAGACCAGATATTACACATGAAAGCCAAAGACTGTCATCAGAGAAACCCAAGAAGCTCACCAACATCTAGAAAATAAGACAAAATCCTAGCATCCACCTAAACTGGCTGAATAAGAAGGCAGTTTATCTCTGTTCCAGTTTCTACATCTTTCATGTTCCAAAGAAGATAGGAGCATTGGGTTGTAAGTCTTCAACCTTACAATTAGCTTTGGCCTTGCTGGGATATGGTTTGTAAAGACTGCATTTACGATCCCTTAGGGGAGGCAGCTGTGCTTAGCAAAACTTCTTCAGTTTAATGGCAACAGATTGGAGTAAGTGATGATCTGGCACCTTTATGTAAGTTACGCAAAGTTCAAGTTCAATGATGCAAGAGATTACAAACAGCTGTAGGAATTATTTGACCCCAAATTGCCCCAATGCTACATGATATCTAGAGAAACCTACTGGGAGAAGCTTGAGGATGTTGACCTTTAAAAACTTCCAAATACATATATGCTACTCTCGGCCTGTGTTAGGTTTTTGTTCTTCCTCATGCTTATAATTCCTGAGCTTCATGTTGGTATGACCTGGGCTTGTTTCTAGAAGAATGTGCATCTGATTGCCGACAGATGAAGCTAGAAGTGTGAGCTGATGGTAACCTGATGGTTGTCTCTCTTGGCTCAGCCTGCACTTGGTCCAGTTTAGAGGGTTTATCAAACCAAGTAAGCTATTTTCACATCCAGGATGCATCTCAACCTATCCCAAACCAAAAACCCAACCATGAATTTCACTAGCAAATATCTAAAACAGGGAAAAAGGGGAAACTACATATTTCCTCCTGACTCACTGGGTTCTCCTTCTACTCACCACACTCCACCTGTCTTATTACATGGAACAAAAAGGCTAAGTTACTAAGGTCACCAAGGTCACTCTTTGACTAAACAAGAACACCGTTTGGCAGAGAAAGGAGAGAAATTTTATTTAGAGACCCCGGGGCAGAGGGGAAAAATTAACAATGATTATGGTGGTCTTAGGCCGGCACCAGAAGCTTGTCATTGGGCTGTCCGTGGGAAAAAACGTGACATGGAAAAACTCGGATTCAAACAGCTTCTTCAACCAAAACGAGGTCATATCCTGCTGACTAAGGAGACAAATTTAAGATTTACATTCTGAAAACCCATGTGTTTTTCATACAAGGACCTTTCCAACTCAGTTTCCCAGAGATTGTATCACAGTCAGGGTTTCCAAGAGTTTGAGAATCCCACCTTCAAAGAGGTAGGTGCAGGGATTGACACCTGTCTCTCCGCCGAATGGACAAGCTCAGAGAGAGGCTCTACAGCACGAAGAAGACAGGCAATGAGCACAGAAAGCCTGGCTCTGCACCATGGGGACCGTGGGGAAGTAGGGAAAGAGTCGGGTGGGGATTTGGGGGGATGGAGTAGGAAAGGATGGCCAGAGAAGAATTGGGGCCAGTCTTTGGAAAGTGAATGGAAAGCTTTGTTTTTTACAAAGGCATGACATTTTGGAAAATTGCCCACACTAGGATGTCAATCCCTCAGTTCTGAGCATCCCCACTGTAGTCAGAAAATGCCACCAATACCTTGTTTTCTTGTTCCTTTTCTGACATAACTTCCTTGTTTTTTGTCTCTGTGGGGAATCCTTCAGATAACATGCTGAACATCTACATCTACAGACTTTCACCATCTTCTTACGTTCCCCAGCTCTTGTCAGCAGTGGGGGTCTGCTTGAAACAGCAGCTTTTGTCTGCAACCCCCTATCATCCCCCTCCCCCACCCCAAGTCCATTTGTCCGAAGTAGTCCACCTATCACTTCCTTTATATAAATGGCTGTGACATGGTCCCTCCTGGTAAAAGGACCTGATGACTGATGGTGTCTTGTCACAATGGCTGCAGGTCAATAGGAGAGCTTGGTTAGGTGGTTGGGGGAATACTGAGATGTTGGTTAAAATCAAGAAAGCACCTGTAAGCACTCCTTGAGCAGGCCAGCTGCCCATCAGTATAGCCCATAGGAACCCCCAGGAATGACACAAACTGAGTAAAATTCTCTTTGCCTTTCAAACACAAGTCCAGCTTTTTCAAAGCTTTTGTCTGCTGGTACTTTTAGACCTGCATTTCTGGTTTCACCATCTTATTTCTAGAAAGAGCTCTTGAATGAGGATGTGTACAATGTGGAACTTCTTAAATGAATTTATTCAAGTACAACTGACATACAATAAACTGCACATATTTTAAGTGTATAATTTGATATTTTGACATAAGTATACACCATGAGCCCATCACTACAAAGCAAGATAATAAGTATATCCACCACCTCCAAAGTTCCCTGTGCAATCTCTCCCTCCTATCCCTCTCCAAGCCCCACTCTAACCCTCAAAAAATGTAGAATGTAAAGCTCTAGCCCCACCATTTTTTAAATCCACTACCCCTGCCCCATTCCCCAGAACCCCACAGATATATGGCTTCAACCTCAAGAAATTTGATGTTTGGCAAGAGAAGACATGCATACAAATAAAAAATTCTGGACAGAATTGTATAAATGTTATAAAATGTGCCCAAAAGATGCATTATGGGAGTTCATGGAAAGAAGTAACCATAGAGTTTGTGCCATTTGAGTTTGAAGGACTTTAATTGGTGAAGCTGCTAAAGAAATAGTGCATTCCCCATGAACATCTGTACTTACTCTACTTTTTAAATAGCCCAACTTGGCTAGAACAGCAAAAGTTGTCTGAGGGGGAGAATAAAAGACATGGCTAGAAAGTGAGGTAGGGATTAAGGTGTGAGTATGCAAACTGAAATGTTGTGGTAAAAATGTCTATGTCTTATAGGTGGTAAGGAGTTTCCCAGACTTTTTGAACAGAAGAGTGACATGATTAGCTTTGCTTAAGGAAGTTTCACTGGGCAACAGTTTGCATGGAAAAAGAGATGCAAGCTGACTCTGCAATAATGTAATCCAAAGGCAACAAGGATGGATCAGGGGCTGCCACCCTGGATGGTGGAAATGTGGGCCTCATGAGCGGAGACTCAACAAAGACCAGAAAGGAGAAGGAAGAGTCCCAGAAGGCACCTGAGTCTCAAGCCTAAGTAACGAGGCTGTTGGGTGTTGCCAACCAGAAGGGTCAGGTTGGAGGACGGCCACAAGGGACAAGTCATCCCCTCTCTTTCTTCAAAGCCTGGTTCAATACACTTCCTGAACAAAGGCCATAATGACTCATGTCCTTTGAGAGGACCAACCTCATGTAGATCCAGGGGAGGTGATAATCCAAGCGCCTCCCACGGCCCCTCTAATATCCTGCCTCTTGCAGATGCCAAAAGGCAAAGAATTCTACAATTCTCCTGCCATTTTTTTAAATAAGACATAAGATTTTAATCCTGGGGAGAGAAACAAAGGCAGAAAAGAGGAGAAAGAGAGAGGAATAAAGAGAAGGAGGTGGAGTTGTATTTGAACTATGTGTGTACAGATCTATAAAGCTGAACTTGATTTATTCTATCTCTTCTTCTCCTTGTCAAAAGTTACTAACAATCAGTTTGTTTCCACACCAAAAGCACTCAGACATTTAAGCTAAAGGATTGGAGTCTATGATCATAATTCCATGTCCTAGAGGTGGTTTGATAGAGAAACCAATTTATTCATCCAAATGTGTGTTGAGGATCTGCAGGATCTCCCTAACCTCACCTCTGGCCCTGTGTGTTTTCGAGGTCTTTCCGAGGCAGTCAGGGGGGGCATGGGTTGGTGCGGGGGAAGCGAAGAGGGTGTTTTCATGGGATCCCAAATTTTGATTAAACGGAACCCACTAGCCAGATACACATCAACATCCAGCACCACCACTAGCAGCCTGAATACACCCTCACTTCATGAACACCATACCCTTATAGAAGAACTTTGTTTTGATCAATAATAGGGATCGCCCTCTCAATTGACATGGATTTATTGACAACCTATTGCATGCCTATCTTTAAGTATTTAAAAAGAAATGTAAGATACGAAATAAACAGTCTTATATGAGAAATTATTCCAATTTTCTTAGGCACAAAAACCCCAGCCTCCCTGTTTACTAGCTGTGGGACCTTGGGCAAATTACTTAACCACCCTGATCCTGGAACATGGCAATGACGGTACCCATCTCATAGGGCTGGTGTGAAGATTCAATGGTTTGATGCCACTAGAATACTTACCATACTGCAGGCCCTGGTCCAGGCATGAGTGGTTGTTATCTTGGCTCTGTTCTCCCAGAGTGCAAGGTCCCCAAGGGAAGGCAGAAAGGAGAGATAACAAGACAAACCAAGATGGGATATCATTCCAAACTGCAGACTTGGCTATAGCTGAGAGAGGAGAATGAGGTCAGATGGGGTGATGGACACAAGGGTAAGGTGAGGCAAGAAAACCAAGAAGCCTTATCATTTTTTTTTTATGGGAGAGCAATAGTGGTTGAATAAAAGCCCTTCTTCTAAGAAGCTTGGCTGTGAAGGGAGGGGAAGGGTGGTTGCTAGAAAGAAGCTTATCTTCCCCTGCTTACAGACACCCTCCACCCTCCACTACCTCACCTGCCACCTCTTCCTACCCATTGCACTCATGCCCACATCCCCCACTGTGTCTCTGCAGGAACCCGAGTGTCCAGTGCTCTACAGGAATCAAATAAGTTGAGAGCTGAAAAATGAGACGAGGTCCCTCAATTGCCCCACACAGTGCCTGGTCCCCAATTAGTGCTATGACTACCCCACATCTGGCAACTTCCAGCCTTGAACTCCTTCCCGTTACCTTTCAATGCCATTCTTTCCTGAGTTTTCTTTTGCTCTCTCAGTCATCTTCCCTGGCTCTCTCTTCTGGAAAACCCAAAGGCTGATGACTACCATAGCTTTATCTCTAGAGCATCCATGCCCATAGATTCAGCCACACAAAACTACCTTGCCAATGCCCAAGTCTACATCGCCAGCCTCAATTGCTCTTCTGAGCCATAGATACCTCCCTCCAGTTTGTCTAGGGAGAATCAGGTGGACATTAGATCTGTCTGGTGGACATCTCACCCTGTGCAAAACTAAAACCAGTCCTTTCTGTCCCAATGTATTTCCTGCTCCTGAATTCACTCAGCAATCATTCACTTAGGGTGGAAATCTAGGATTCAAACGTTCCCTTCATACCCCTCCATCTCTCATTAGTCACCTTAATATTTTATAATCTACCCCTCCTTCTCCATCCTCATCACTGACTTGGGTGAGTTTCTATTGGACTTTAATATTCAGGTGTTTTGTTGATAGCTCTCTTCATGGTGAGCATCATGTAAAAGGTATCACTCTCTGGGTGATTAACCACCTCCCTCTGCCTCCCCACCATGGCAGCAAACACATCAGGGGATATACCACACAGGTAGAACATGCTACATTTCCTAAAACTAAATAGTTGTGGATTTAAATCCAGCTCTGCTGCTCAATGTTTGTGTATCCTTGAGCAATTTCCTGAAGCACTGAGCCTATAAAGAAGTGATCTCCAACTGGGTGCTTAGTTTCCTCATCAGCAAGGTAATAGGACTGCCATTGAATCTGAGCTTTCCTCCCTTTCACTAGCAGGATATTTTTAAGACCAAGAGAAATGAAATAATTTTCCCATGTTTAATAAGCTGAGAAGCTTGGATCCCCAAAATCTAATTGTTGGAGGAAACCATCCTGGTGCCTTAGTCAGTGCTTCTCTCGGAGATTTGATCGCTGACCTCATATGACTTTGTGACATCCCAGAGTGGGGAAAGCCAAGTCACAGAGGGCTAGTTTCTTTACAGGTGGGCCCCTACCGTCTCAGGGCTGGGAATACCATTTTCAGGTAAATGACCAAAAAGCCTGTGTCAGGCTCCTAACATCTCTCAGGACTAAGTGTAAGCACTGTGTGTGTATGTCCAGCCACACAGGATGCAGCAGAGCTGCCTGTGCCCCAGGACACAGGGGCACTGTGTGTGTATGTCCAGCCACACAGGATGCAGCAGAGCTGCCTGTGCCCCCCTGACTGTTTCCTGTAGGAGCATGGAAGAAAGCACCACCGAAGGACAGCAAGGAGGAGAGGAAGCAGGTATTGGAGTGGAGACAGTGTTGCTAGCTCCTGCCTGAGAAGGGGATGGGGGGTGTGACGGAGCCAAGGTTGAAGAGGCGCCATTCATTCTCAGGCACACGGCACAGCCTCAGGAAGAAGTAAGCCACTTGCAAATGTCCATCAACTCCCCATTATGAAGAGGACATATGACTAGCTCTCCAGGACTATAAAGATAAATGAGGTAGGGATTTTTCAGTCTCCTATCTGCGTGTTTACTGTAAGAAATGTCTTAAGTGAGGAGGGAGAGGCAGGGCAGGCTTCACAAGCAGGGGACCTGTATGTCACAAACAGCTCTGTGCTCACTTGCCTGGCCATGCTGACCCTGGTTTATGCTCTTCTGTCACCATCTTGAAATTCTTAATAATGTTTTAGCAAGGGGCCAGCGTGTTCATTTTGCAGTGGGCCTCTCAGATAATGTAGCTAGTTCTGGGGAGACATGACTTCTTTACCTGGAGCAGATGTCATAGGAAGTAGCAAGTGAGATATGCCAAGTCACAGATCATAGGAGAAAACCTGGAAAATGTCAAGTTGGCTTTGTGTGCCCGCCCAAAGAACCTCCTGGGACTCTCCCACTCTAACCAGGGACTTTTTTAACCTCAGTTTTGTCTTTGCTTCCTTGCAGTATTAAGAAAGTGCTATTATCACTATCGTAGACAGTAGTCTACTGAGAGAACAAATATCTCTGTATGCTGACATGGTCCTTACCAGAATCCCAGGAACATCTCTGTGGCCTCAACCTTACACATTTCCTCCCAGAAAATATAAGGCTGCCTAGTGTCAGGAATTTCTTGACCAATAAAATCTGATCACTGAACACTCAAAAGCATCTGGGTCTTTCTTGGGTTCTTACTAAAAATGGAAGCTTTGCTTTGAGGATTTCTCTAGATTAGTCCTAGCTGCTCTTCCAGCCCAAGGATGTGTGAAGGGTGAAGTGTTATAAGCCTCTGTGCTTTGGATCACAATTCCAGCTGTATAAAGGACAGTGAAGAAGTTACTTTGTTCTTTTTCTTTAGTATAAATTCAACTAAACCTACTTTTTGAGGTCTCCAAATATAAGACTTCTGCCCAAAGAACAATAGGAAAGCCACATTGGCAGTGGCACTGTCAGGAAAGCCTTCATTGTTGGCCCTATCTTTCCAGGGTCTCAGGACACAAAGAACAATTATGCTTTCGACCTGTCTCTTCTTCCTCACCCTCCACTTATCACTACTAAGACTAAGAGACAGAGGTTCAGCAAGCCAGGTCAGCGATGTGACAGTCTCTCTTGACCCAGCCTTGGTCAGTAGATCTCTTCTGTTCAGTGCACTCTACCAGCGTGGTGGTCACAGCGCTTTGAAATCATCAATTGCGAAGGCATTGACCTTTATGTGCAGCAACCTCAGTCTCTCTTTCTGGTCCTTTGTCCCTCTTGGTGGCAGCTCTTTCCCCTTTCAAAGGGTCAGGCATCCTCAAACTCAGTGAACTTACGGCCTTTAGCAGGTGGGATGATTTCAAAAGGGCAAGGGTCCTAGCACGTGGCTCTTGGAACATGATGGGAGAAAAACAGAGAAAATATACAGGGGGAATAAAAACAGGCCTGAAATTTCAATAGTGGCACTTCATGGCACAGTGGCAAGAAGCCCAGACTGGGAATTAGGAGATCCGGGCTTGAGATCTGGCTCTGCCTATAGTTTGTGACTTTGGCTAAGTTACTTCATCCCCAGACGTAGCTATTGTGACATTGTTCTCTAGCAACCCTCCAACTCAAAGTTCCTTACTCCAGTTGGTAGATGGATTAAAAGACATTTTTCCTAAAGACCACATGAGGCCAACCAATTTAATACATGATATTTTAATGCCGTCACAGCCTTTCTAACATCCTAGGGTGTAGCCCTACTTTTATCTTCTCCTGAAGGGAGCTGTATGACAGGGACACCTTCCTGTCACTGCTGTGGGTGGGAATTAAACTTAGTGAAGGCAGGGAAGTGGTTAATGTGAAAGCATAAAATTTGGATTTTCTTTGTATACCTTATTGTTAGTGGTAACATAAGAAGACAAAACGAATAGAAATAGTCAAATAATTTTTCAGAAGTCCAAAAATAACTTAAAAAAATGAACGTTTAATTTACCTCAAATGAGAACTTCAAATGTGTCCAGAGGACCTCCTCAAACAATAGGTGACTTCCTTCACCTGGTTCTTCCTCTCCCTCCCACACGAGATCCCTTCTCTGTGGCAAACAGAGTGGAGAGTCGAGGCCAGATTTCTCTCTAAGCCAAGTTTGGAAGGCACTCTGGTGTAGTGAGCAGTGCTTGCCTGGGAACCAGCAGGCTGTGTCCATTCCAGGCTCTTCCACAGCCTGGGGAAGCCCCTTAGACTCTTGGCCCCCAAAGGAGGAGGCAGGTGACCTCTAAGGGGCCCCCCATGATCACCACTTTTGTGATGAGTCCCCCACCTTTAAGCATCCCAACCTCTCTGCTCCTGGAGACACAGGAGCTGTGTAGGAAAATTGGGAATGCCATAGAAAGGGTGGGACAGAAGGAAGCCTGGTAGGAAAATGGGAACAGACCACAAAAAGTCTTCAGGCAGACCCCAGCCGGGGGTGGGGGACAACCTGCAGCCTCAGAAAGGCCATGTGGCCCTCCAGATCCCCAAGTTTGGCCCCTCAACCAAACCCAAACTTCACAGAACAAATCTCTTTATTAAAATCTCTTTATTGTTCTGTACAATTTGGATTCAGTCAAAAGGCCACACTCAAGGATCCAGAAGGCCACATGTAGCCCCAAGTTTCCTTAAAACCAAAATACGTCCTGTGTTTCCCAGAACTGGGTGGGAAAAGGTGAGTGGGGTTGAGGTCCTTCCTCTCCTTTTCTCTGAAAACCAACCTTTGGCCTTGGTCTCTGGTCGCCTTTTATTCCCTAAAGAAGACACTGGATGTGTTCTGAGCTCAGAGAGCTCCATCCCTGATGGGGTATCCTCTTGGCAGCTCCCACCTCCTCCAGGCTGCCCCAAGCTCCCTGGGCTTGTTTGAGCAGCAGGAGCAGCAGCAGCCACAGTGGAGAAGACATGTATGCATGTCAACTGGGTAGAAGTTCCCCACTTCCCTGCTGACGTCAACATCTGGAGAGACTTAGATTTCAGAGAGGGATTTGGACTGCGTCACTGACGTGTGTAAGGACTGTTGGCATCTTTCCATGTTGCCTCTGAATAAGCCCCAAGCCTCGGCCTGCTAGGAAGATGTAGCCCTGTGCAGACATCCATTGAACTCTCCAGGAAAATTAATGGAGTGAGTTTGAATTGGAGAGGTGAGGTGGGATCCAACTAGAGGTCTGACTTCCAAAACACTAAGACCCTAAGCCTGCCCTTCCTAATCCAGGAATGGCGCAGTGAGAGCACTGGCCTCCAAGCCCCTCCCTGCTCTGCTGCCTGGGTTATGCTTCTAGGAGGTAAAGACACCATTTTGTCCGTCCACCCGTCTCCAGGAAAGACAACACTTAGCCCCAAGAGAAAGCGGCCTGATAGCGCCTCTTCTAAGAAGGCCAGGAATTCAATTCTCTCTCTATGTGCCATTTCCTTTCATCAGGAGAAACAAAAGCTGAGTCCCACCCAGAAGCTAAAGTGTAAAGGAAACAGGTCGGTTGGGCTGTCCCTGCTGCTGCCATGTGGAGTTATCTGAAGGAGCTCCTGTGTCCTCTCTGTGCAAAGATAGCACAAAAAAGGGAGGACACAGGCGGCCAGCAGACTGGGTTAGCAGATGGTTCTCAAGGAAAGGCCGCACCGTGGGCCCTCTGAGGGTAGAAGTGAGCTCACTGCGCTCTATCGAAAGTGCCGTTGGCTCAGGCAACACCGGGGCAGAAGTGGAAAGACAAACAGAGACAGGCAGCACAGCCAATGCTCTACCCCTTCGTCCTCACTCCAAGAGGTCTGACGCAGGAGCCAACCCACACACCACCACCACCACCACCCCCGCAGCCCCACCTAGGACTGGTCTGTGACTCGCCTCCCCCCACCCCAAACCCTGCCGCCACCACCCCTGCGTTTTCTGCTGCTCGAGTTGCTCAGCATGGATGTCTGGAACCACAGCTGCTCTTCAGCCCTACGCAAGGGGGACATTTTTGTTTGTTTGTTTCTTCATCAGTTCTCAAGTCTGGCTGCTTCTTTCTTCCCTGTGATCTCAGCCTCTCCTTGGCAGAGCAGGTCTTCTGGGGGTGGAAGGGATGAGGGAGAGAAATAGTATCCAGTCTTTGGGGCTGTCCAGAAAATGCCTCTCAAACCAAAGAGGCCAGTTCCTCTGAAAACGTTTTAGCAGCAGAGTCAGGCGTGGGAGGTCAGCATGGAGCACCAGGGGACCTGCTCTGAAGACAAAGTCCTTTTCTCCTTTCCTGCCTAGAAATGCCCTCACTTGTACAAAGTTACTCTGCTAGCATTGGGCTGTCTGTCCTTATAATATACCAAAGCAGGTAGACTGAACAAATATGCACTGACCACCTACTGTAGACTATGCTAGTACCTGGGGAAAATGTAGTAGAAATAAAAGGTAGAGTCCCTAACTGCAAGGAGACTACCACCAAAGTCAGATCATCTCAAAGATCACCTAGCCCAACCTGCTTATTTATGAAATAAGGGGGCTAGAGTCCAGAGAAGTCCCATCAGGACCAGAACCCTGATATACCGCCTCCTGTTGAGAACAGCCTGACACACATGATGTGGCAATGCAGACACAAAACAGGGTTCCACACAGTTAGGGTTGGTTGTCTAGGCATTAAGGCCAATGGTACAGGGACCGTGGCCTTTGAAGAAAATTTTGTAAGTTGGGAAGTTGTCCTTGGAGACTTGGAACCGAATGGAGAGGAATAAGATAGTTAGAAAAGTGAAAGAACTTTCTATTTATTGAGCAAATGTATTCCACGAATATGTATTGAGCTCCTACTCCGTGGAGGACTGTTTAACACCCAGGGAATACACAGGAATGGGCAGTTTCTCAATTCCTGCGTTCACAGACGTCCCTGCTCTCACAGGGCTTGCTCATAGGGAAACAGCTGCGATGGAGTGGACAGAGAGGGTCCAAAGACACACAGAGGCAGGCCAGCAGCCTTCTGCACACAGCTCTCCCTTCTTGTCTGAATAAAAGTCACCAACAGAAGGTCTCCAGAGAGACCTGCCTGGAAACAAGAAATTGTCATCTATGGCAGCTATTGAAGGAATCTGAATTTCAAAACATGATCTGTCATCTTATCTGTAGACATCAGAAATACAGGGAGTAGGGCTTGAACAGCATTCTCTCTCCTCGTCAATCAGCTTTTGCTAACAACCTCCTGCAGGCAAGGTGCTCAGTTCTTGAATGAGGATAATGGCAGTGGAGAGAGAAGGAGGGACAAAAGGAGGAAAAAGCTGTCAAGTTCTACCGAAATTTGTCTCAAAGCATCCAATATGAGGTATAAAGAAGAAGGAAGAGAAGGCTGGATGACAAGACTTCCAGACCCAGACACTCAATAATCATTCAGTCCCTCTATTCGGAAGCCTCAAAGGCACTTCAGACCATATGTCAATAGACTAAATGCACGATCACCAGACTCCCCATGCCTGATCTTTGTCCCCATGAAGGGTACCAGCATCCAGATAACTGCATTACACAGAAAAGCAAAAGCCACACCCTTGACACCATCTGCTCTGTCCTTCCAGATCAATCCATCCCAAGTCATAGTCTCTATCTTCTCTACGTCTCAATTGACACCCTCCCCGGCCCAGGTCTAGGGCATTGTCAAATCTTTCTCTCTACTGAGCTGCTGCTACTGACAGTAGCATCTTCCTTTACTCACCCATCCCTCCCAGTCAAGCCATCACCCACCCAGAACGCTGTAATCTCATCATGTCATCCCCTTAACATTTTTAAGGCTTCCCAATGTATTTGAGCATGGTTTGGTCTCTGCCTCTCTCTCCAACCTCATCCTATACCCTCTTCCCCCCTCCAGCCACTGATTGGTGTAGACACCTGATGGCTTTTTCTCCACTTGGCAGAAAGTTCCATGAGCACAGTGTCTACATCTGTTTTTATCCACCACCATTTCCCCACCACCTAGGTACATGACACAAGCTATGTGATCTATATCTGTGACTAAATTTTTAAAAATGGCTAGTTCAGTGGTTCTCAACCAGTGTGATTTTGCCCCTTACTCCCCAAGCCCCCCAAAGGGACAGGCAGCAAAGTTTGGTAATATTTTGGGTTGTCACAGCTGTAGGGGCTCCATTGGCATCTAGTGCACAAGGCCAGGGGTGCTGCCCAACATCTTAGGATGCACAGAACCCACCAAAAGTACCTAGCCCATAGTGTCAACAGTGCTGAAATTGAGCAACCCTGAGTTAGGTGAAAGAGAAAGAGTATTTCTATTTTGATCAGACTGAATTGGATTTCCTAGAATCGAGTCCTCATGGAAATACATTTGTCACCTCCAGATGCTGTGAGAGACTGAAACACTCATGCATGTGCACACACTTGATGACTACTAAGTTTCCTGCGGGTAGGAGGCGCAGGTTAATGGTCTGTTGGACTCCCTAGATGGCCAGCACAGGGCTGGGATTTAGCTGCTCAAGAACACCTGTCTGGAAAGCCCCACTTAACACAAAACGGACCTCAGAGTTGAAGTCAGGCTTTGAGCTGCATTAAAGGGGCCACCTTATTCATTTCATATATATGACCAAGATGCAGCAAAGGCTAGTGACAGCACAATAGGGCCCCACCCGCCTGCCGGGCCACACCCCTTTACCCTCACAATGGCCAAGGCCTTAAATACCCAGACGCCGGCCTCCGGCCTTGCAAAGCCCCTCATTTTGGCAGAAATTACGATGTCGACCAGCCGCAGATTAAAGAGCCATGGCATGAGGAGGGGCAAGAACCGGGCTCCCCACAAGGGAGTCAAGAGAGGTGGCAGCAAGAGAAAATACCGAAAGGGCAGCCTGAAAAGTAGGAAACGGGGCGATGATGGTGAGTGAGGGATGAGGAGGAGAGTGGACAAACGCAGGGGCACGTCGCCCCCGGCACCCCCTCCTGGCGGCACCCCCCTCCCACGCCCCTGAAATCTCGGCCTGAGATTCTTGCCAGTGACTAAACTCGGACGGGGGCAAGAAGAGCATTTATGGGTGGGTGCATTCTAACAGGTGTCCCCGTCGCAAACCTGTCCTTCCCCACAGCCAATCGCAATTACCGCTCCCACGTGTGACCCGCCAGCAGGCTCTGCCCTGGTGGACCTCAAACAGCACCAGGCAGCAGCGAGAGGACAGCAGAAGGGGGACTGCCAAGGAGACCTTGTTAGACCAAAGCCAGAGGAGAGCCTATGGGGTGTGGATAAAATGCCAGTCATGACGAAATGAGGAATGTATATGTTGGCTGTTTCTCCCCAACATCTCAATAAAATTTTGAAAACTCAAATGTTTCCCTCGATGTACTTGGGTTTCTGAGCTGGGTGGATTGGGGAAGAACTGGCTGGCTGGTGTGAGACCATTAAAACAGGACTTAAATATCATGGACTCCCTATGGTAGCCCACCTCTGGCCAGCACCACATTTAGGTCTTTATCCTAGAGGTACAAAAAGGGAGAAATGAATTAATTATAGTGCCAATTATGAGCCAAAGGATACAAGCTGGTTTTGTCAAGGGGCTGAGCATAGGGAGGGATGCTAAAGACTTGAAATAGAGATAAAGAACACTCGAGAGGTCCTCTTACTTCGTTGACCAGATGGGTAGGATGAACAGGCTGTGTGTCCATAGAAGGGGAGCATGTGTGGAAGATTCAAGCCAGATGGCATGACATGACTCTGATGTCATAAGTGAAGCTTGGTCCAGTGTGCCTTGAAGTGGGAATTATCTCAATTTGGGTGAACTTTATTGGTCACCCCAAGAGCTGTTCTTAGCTATACAGCTGGTTCTTCTCATTCAGGAAATTCCTAAGCTCTCACTTTTATTACAACCCAAAGTCAAGGTAAGGTTTTAATATGGTTTATAATGTCTCTGGCCAGGGATCTGATACGACCTCTCAGCATTCACCCACTCAGGGAGGTCATGGTTTTAATTAAAGTACTTCCTGCCTCAGAAGTAGTATTAAGGATAGAATTTAGAACTAACATGGTTTCCGAGCAGATAACCAGGGAAGGATATATATGAGGGGCCTCGAGGTTAAACATGAAGTTTCCAACACTGGGGGGATGTGAAAGCAGGTGACAGTTTGACCCCAATGCAGGTGTGTAGGTACCAGGATGTCAGGATGGGAAGACTATTATTGACCAGAGGTATCCCTGTGGGTCAGATTCTAGAAATTCAACAGAAAAGAACATTCACTTCTCAGATCTCTCACACTAAAAAACCCAGGTCATTTCATCAGGTTGCTTGGTCCTCACTCTCTTATAGCCCTAGAAAACGCACATACTCCTTCAGAGTCATTTTTCAAGTTCATGTGAAAAATCATCTCCCCTTACCATCCTACAGATCCTTCAAACTCATCTTTGAACTGAATTTCACTTTCCCTTCTAACATTGCCAGTGTTCTCCTCTGTCAATTGGGGATAAAGAAAATACTCTCTGCCTAGCTCATGCTCTACAGATATGCCTGACTTACTTCTTAGATTTCTCGAGCCAGGCAAGTCTCAAATAATCCTCCATACGTTTGTCCGGAGTGCAACTGAACAAAGCTCTGACTCCTGAGAAGTCATTGCACATTTCTGCGTCCCTCCTTCAGAAAGAGCTGCTCAGCAGTGGCCGGATCTCACCCTTCTCCTGTGCCCCCTGGGAGTTCCTCTGTTTCTGCTGAAAGGCTGAAAGCTCCTTGCAACACACAAAATCCGTAAAATAAATTCAAAAAATAAAAGTTGTTACTTTCACGTCGACTTTATGCTCCTCTTGCTGTAAGTTCTTCTAAACTTACCCTCGTAGGTCGGGTTCTCAGGAAGCAGACGCTGCTCTCATTGGCCAAACTAAGATGTAGTGTGAACACTGGGTGTTCATTAGAGGCCAGTACTTGAAGGAAAGGGGCAGGCTGCAGGAGTGTTCAGAGTCAGACAAAACATCAGCCAATCCAGAAGTATAGCCAGTTCAAAATGGCCAGGTCTTTGTACCCCACCCATCTGGTCAGGCAGACCAGAGGTTAGCGGTGACTTGAGGGTAGCTCCAGCTGGGGGCTTCTGGCTTGGACTGCACACCCCACAATCTAGGCAGCTCTCCTCAGTGTCCATCACAGTTGCTTGCAGGTAGCCTGTGCTCCTTCCCAGCCCCCCCACATCTTCCCCAGCCCCTGTCCCTGCACAGCTCACTGCCCTGCACTTCCTGCTGTGACCATGTGACCTGAGCCTTCAGATGCCCCCATCGCAGCTCACCCTTCTCACTGTGCACCCTGCTCCCCCTTGCAGATCGCCAATGTGCACAGAGACGACCTCCCCCATAGGCAAAGTCAGGAACAAACCAGAACAGCAGTGATAGTGAGAGGGCACCACCTACTTCCCCCAGGAACCTGGTTATGAGCAGGAAGTCAGCCTGGCTAGGCCCTCTGTCCATCAGGAGCGGATGGTCCCTATGAAAAGCCTTTATCCACGGGACTATTTACAAAGGAGAGACACCTAAAGCCTAGCAATGGTGGCCTCAGACCCTCAGAGAGGGTTAAAAGGACAAAATAGCAATGCAGGAACCAAATCATGTGTGGGGAGGGGGGTGGTAGATGGACCCCCTGGTAAAAACGGGTATTGCCTGTCTCAGAAGCAGGGAAGAAACACCCTGACATTTCTCCAACTCCTGCTGCTGCTGTCATTGGCCACCTCCATCAGATAAGGTATCCTGGGTGACACAGAACACCAGGGCCTGCCTCTCAGGGTTTCAAAGGGCAGAGAATGTTAAAAAAGAAAAATAGCTCTAAAAATCCAATGGTGATAGCTAGCACAACTTCGTAAGCAAAATTTCTTCCTTTGGCCATCTTAGAAGTTTACCACTTTAGCATCCTGCTTGCTTCCTCCATGCAATGTCACAAACCAAAGTCCCTCCAGGAGCACCTAGCAGAGAGGCAGAGCAGAGCCAGGCAGGGGCTCAAAGCCAAGCTCCCCAGGGGTCTTGAACCCTCACCTGGAAAAGCTCTTTTCATGTCGTTTGCACAACAGATTATCTCCAAATCGATACAATCCAGTGTTCTAACACAATGCTGTATTTTCACAATTCTCTAAACACAGAAAGAGTCTAATTAATCATTAGGATGGGCATGCACCGAGCAGCCCAGACTAGTCGGGGCGGACAAAGCCTGGTGACTTCAGCCTTTGCCCTCTTAGGCTGTGAAGGAATGGCAGCTGCCCAGAAAACTCTGTTTTGCAGTAGGAATATTTTCCAGGCCCACATGCTGGAAATCTTCCAGCGCTGGCATTGACTTAGTCCCTGCCCCCTAGGAACATTTGCTTGGTCTCTTTTTCCAGCACCTGCAGGCCTGGCACCTGCCAGGTACACGGAGTGGTCATTCGACCACGGTGACGCTCCTTCGGGAGATGCGAAGACCTCACCCCCGTGTGCTTTTTCTTCCTCTATTTCCCTGACCAAGGAAGACCTTGTTCCCCTCCCCAGTTTTTTCTGGAATGCTACATCCTGAAGTCATCATTGGTGTGGATTTTTTGGAAAATGAAAAATCAAAAAAAAAAAATTAAGAATCTTGGCCACAAACCCTTTTGGGTCACCTTGACCTTCATGTGAGCTGACTTGGATACAGGGCCTCAGCTCCCCTGGCTGCAGGGCCCGATGCGAGTGGTGAGGCCCAAAGGACTCACGTGTGGGTGGAGAGAGCCCCGGGGAGCTATGGAAAGCATGGCCAGTGCCCACCTATCTCGCCAGGCCTCTGCCACATGATCCCGGGTGGGCCCAGCCCGCCTGCGCAACTGCAGGCAAACAGGAAGCTCTGGAGAAATGCCCAGGGCTGCGTTGAAGAGGTGAAGGCCCAGAGAGGGCAGCTGGGAGGGGACTCTGTGCTCTGGGGGTAGTTGGTGCACACCAGACATGGCTTGGGGCTTGGCTGTCAAGGTCACCCAAAGGTTCTGTCCTTTGAGACCAGAGAAGAGCAGCAGCTGAAAGCTGTCTCACTCGCTGACTTTACAAGCGGAGCACTCACGATCAGACAGGGCAGGCTCTCAACTCCTAACCCCTAGGAGCACTGCATCTTAGTTTCCAGGTCTGTCCGCCCCACCCCACCAGGCTGAGGAGTGAGGAAGCTGACTATTTGACGTGGACAGAGCCTGCCTCTCCTTGTGTCTGGCCCCACCAAGCCTCTCTCCCTCCTCAAACTTTCATCACTCCAAACATGAGTCCCTCCTCAAGCTGAGCCCTGCAGCCATTCCTGCCATCTGAGCTCAGTGCCCCTCAAGTGGTGCAGATGATAACACTCTCCACGGCACCATGGTATGAGAGAGTCCAGAATCCAAACCCAAGTGTCTGCATTCCATCAGAGCCGACTCTTCGCAATATATGACCTTGGTCAGCCTGTCAGTGCTGTTTCATGCGGAGTTTTTGCACACCTCCTCGCCTGCAGCTGAAGCCGTCTATCTCTTCCAGGACCCAGCTCCACCCTCACTCCGACCCAGCCTGAGTGCAGGCAGGAGGGAGGGCGGCCCGTTAGCAGTCTGCATGGCACAGGATGGAATAGGTAGGTACTGGGGTGATCCGCCCTGAGCCTGAACGCCCGCTCTGCCAACTGTGTGATCCCAGGTGGATTTTACAACCTCCCTTAGCCTTGTCTTCCTTACGTGTAGAACGTCAGTCATAAAATCTGCCTCTCGGGGTGCTTATAAGAACCTAAAATGCTGTAAATTCTAAGCCCTGAGTAAGTTGGATGCCCTCTCATTTCTCTCTCTGCTTTCATTCTGCCTATCAAATCCTGACCCATGCATGACCCTGAAACCCAGACCTTAGTCCCAGGATGCGACACCACATGAGGTGGCCCTACACCTGAGGACAGACTCCCCCATGGTGCCTGCCTACTCTGCAGAGAGCTGCCTTGGGCCCCATTGTGACCTGGCACCTCAACTTCTCCTGGCCCTTTTGCCTGGGCCAGGTCCTTGAGATCAGAAAGTACCTACCTCTCCCTGGGGCCTGCTTTCCTCTCCTATAAAATACAGAGTTGGGGGTGACAATATGTCCCCAACCAGACTGTAGACTCCTGTAAGCAGGTGGCAAGCCATTCACACACCTGAGGGACACAGGACCACATCAGGACACACAAATAGCCACTGCATCTTGGGGAACAAACTGATGATCCCACCTCTTAACATGTAGTAAAAAATAAAATGAGCATGGATGTTAGGGAAAAAGGATCAAGGATAGATTAGTAAACTCACCAAGAATGATGCTTATTTTTTTTTTCCACTAGCAACAGGCAACCGTCCCTATAATTAATTAGCTGTGAAGTGCTCAGGTCTAACACACAGGTGGTTTTTACTAAAAAGACACAAAGAGCTTGAATGTCACAATCAGGAGTATCATCCTTTAAGCGATTTAGAATGGAAGCTCTGAAGAAGGGACATAGTCCTCGGCAGGACTGGAAACTGGACCTTTATTTGGTGAACTACTGATTCCTCCAGGAGCGCACAGGAACAACAGCACCCCAGGCCCACGACAGCGCTCCTGGAACTGTGACGTGCACAGAATCACCTGGCGGTCCTGCTAAGATGCAGGTTCTGATTCTGCAAGTCCGCGGAGCTGGTGCTGCTGCCGCTGGCCCAGAGCACACCTTGAGCAGAAGGACACACAGAAACTCAATCAGAAGCCCAAGAGCAGCCCCTAACTCAGCTCTGTCCAAACTTTCATGACAATTCTTTGCCCCTGTCTGGAGCTGAGATCATAGGAAAGAAATGAGGAAGAGATGATCTCTCTAAGGTCTCTTCCAATTCTTAAAAAAAGGTCCTGTGACTCTGACAGATGAGATGAAACAAAAGCAGGCTCGCAGCCCGCACACCCCTGACCTCTCCTCTTCTAGGAATAGAAAGCAGATTC
Organism: Lepilemur ruficaudatus; assembly: GCA_963574885.1. Classification (NCBI taxonomy): domain Eukaryota; kingdom Metazoa; phylum Chordata; class Mammalia; order Primates; family Lepilemuridae; genus Lepilemur; species Lepilemur ruficaudatus. Next base: position 21,808 of record CAUYRT010065604.1, read on the forward strand.
GCAAGGATGGAGAGGGCGGGGCTTGGCCTCTGCCGCTCTGGACTCTTGGAGGCCCGCGCCACTGCAGGACGTGGCCGTCGCACTTCCCAGGGATGTCGTAAGGAAGAAGTGAGAGAAGAGACGAGAAAGTGCTTTGCATACATGAGGTTTCTCCCCATCATGGCCACCACCGGAGGCTTGGGATGGGGGTTTCTGGTTTGGCCACTTAACCCTCTCTGTTTTCCTCTTCCATTTGCTCCCCTAGGCCAGTGGTCCCCAACCTTTTTGGCACCAGGGACCGTTTTCATGAAAGACAATTTTTCCACGGACTGGGGTGGAGAGTGGTTTCAAGATGATGCAAGTGCATTATATCTACTGTGTATTTTATTTCTATTATTATTACATCGTCATGTATAATGAAATAATTGTACAACTCACCATAGGTTTGGGACCCCTGCCCTAGGCCACTGATCTTGAGCCACATCACATCACACCTGCTGCTCAAAACATGCTTGTGCTTGCATTTGGTTGAGACCAACAGAAACAGATTCCTGCTAACCTGGGGGTGGGGAGATGAAACCTACTGGA